>BQNB010134588.1:0-18292 GCA_026074375.1 Tanacetum coccineum | reverse complement strand
TATATATATTATATATGTTAATTTGCCCTTAATCAATTTTGGCGCCGCTGCCGGGGAGGTGTGTATCGAATATAACGTTGAAGTTTGAAGATTAGTGTTTTGAAGACCCTTCCTCGTGAAGTTATCAATTTATTATTTTCTTTTATATGAAACTAAAAAAAATACAAAAATAATTTTTTTTCTCGATTTATTTTTGTAAATTTATTAGAAAAAGCAAAAAAAACCAAAAAATTAAAAAAACAACAAAAACAACCATTGTGTCACTTGTGAAATCGGCTCAATTTTAGATTACAAACTTTAAGAGAGGTTTAAGGAGGGTTGATCCTACGAACTTCGACCCGAAAGGAGGAGGTTTTTAAAACGCTTCGCGCTTACCCGCTCCTCCGCTTCTTTGTGCGTTTTCTAAAGAGCTACCTTACACTTGTTCGATTATCGGTTACAAAAATATTTTTCTTTTTATTTCTCTTATTTTATTTTTAGTGCATGCGCACTCGCTCTTCATCGCATTTAATTGCCGAATCTTCCACGACTCCGAAACGTCGTAATCGAAGACGATCCAAACAAAGAGTCGAACCGTTTTCTCTCGAAGAGACTTCCGTAGTTACGATGGCCGATCAACGTACTATGGCGGAATTACTCCAAGCACCCACCGAGGGTTACGGAGATGCTATCGTTACTCCCGCTATTCTCGCGGAGAATTTTGAGCTTAAACATGGACTTCTAAATCTCGTAACTTCAAAACAATTTTACGGATTTGAGAAAGAAGATCCTCATGCTCACATTCGTTGGTTTAACAAGATTACTTCCACGATTAAGTATAAAGATGTGCCTAATACGTTGATTAAGCTTAAGCTTTTTCCATTTTATATCGAGGGGGCAGCCCGGATTTTGCTCAAAAAAGAACCCCCTCGTTCTATTCTTACTTGGGAAGATCTTCTTTCCAAGTTTATTAACCAATTCTTTCCTCCTTCCAAAACAATAAATCTTCAAAATGAAATCATAAATTTTTAACAAAAGTTTGAGGAAACGTTTAGTGAGGCATGAGACCGTTTCAAGGATCTCCTTCGTGCATGTCCACATCACGGTTTTACGGAATTGCATCAACTTGATACGTTTTACAATGCTTTAACCCCAACCGATCAAGATTCTTTAAATGTCGCCACCGGTGGTAATCTTTTGACTAAAACTCCTCGAGATGCTTTGACAATTATCGAAAATAAGTCAAAAGTTAGCACTTCACGAAACAAATCGATTGTTTCCAAAGTGAGTGCTAATACTTCTTCGTCTACCACGGCATATCTATCGGAGATGGCCGCTCTTACTGATGCCGTTAATGCTATGCTTCGTCATGTTAAGACCTCATCTCTAGAGACCGTTAAAGCAATTTCTGAAAGTTGTGTGACTTGTGGGAGACCGCATCCCTACTATGAGTGTCTTGCCGCCGATGGCAACACTTTCAATGCTTCTACAGCCGCAACAACCTATAATCAGAATCAAGGATATCATCCTCAAGGAGACCCGAATTATCATGATAGCAATCAAATGGGACCACCTGGTTTTCCTCCCGTGCAAAATAATCAAAACCGTTTCAATCAAAATCAAGGTTATAATCAAAACCGAGGAAATAATTTCAATCAAGGTAACTAGAATTATCAAGCTCCGCCTCAAGTTGGACCTTCAAACGATCTCTCGAGCTACATGAAGGCAAATGACGTTAATATGAGAGTAATGCAAAATCAACTAAGCAATATGAGGACAAAATTAAAGAAAGAGATGGATACTACGTTGACTAGACAGAACAATGCGTTCAAGAATGAGTTAAAGAATGATATTAAGAACATGATGAGCAGTTTTTTTCAAATGAATACCGCTTCTTCTTCGGGTTCGGGATCACTTCCTAGCAACACCGTTGTTGCAGTCAATCTCAACTCCATCATCCTCTCAAGAGTTTCCCTTATAAGTGGATACCTTCTTTCTGCAAGCATGTGAATTTCAGTACCATCTTCTAATGCCTAGAATAGACTCCACAGTTTTCATAGAAATGTCCAACTCTTATAATCATTTCTCTTGATTCTTCCCAAATATCATCATCTGGTAGTTTCTTTAAACATAATCCTTAAGTCTCCCCAGAGAACTAAATCAATTCCTTCAGGAGTTGTTGTTGAAAATCTCTGCATCACTAAACTATGTAGCTCAATGAAGTCTAATATATCAAATCTTGAAACCATTTCAGTGAAAGTCTTGATATATCTTAAACTTCCATTAGCTCTAAACACTCTGTAATAGTCATGAGGTACTCCATATCTATCAGTATGATAAAATGCAGATTCTCAGTTAACAATTAGATACCTCGTACCCAGAACTTCATAATCAATCTCTTCTTCTTCATCAGAAACTATCTTTAGAGAAGCTCTTAGTTGTTCCTCTTTTTCAAGATCAGAATCAGTCTTTTGCCTTTTAGACTTCTCTGTAGCTTTCATCTTCAGTCTCCTACCTGATCTTTTCCTGATATTCTCTTCACGTCCTTCCTGCTTAACTTCTACCTTAGTGCTTTCAGGTTCTTCAGGAACCTCTTCCTCATCCATACCAGCTGCTTTCTTGTTCATCTTATCAATCATCTTTTCATCTTTCTCAGACCCAATAGGCACAAAGTCTGCATCTCTTTCTTATTCCTTGATGTATAAGGTCTGAATCTCTTCAAATGTCTTTTTGTTCAACTGATTATGTCTATATTTACTTGTAAGTTTAAGATAGGTCATCAATAGACTCCTCAGTTGTGTTCTTGTTGGAGGTTTGTTTCTAACAGCAGCAGCTCTTTCTTCAGCAAGTAACTTCTTCCTCTTTTCAAAAAAATCTGCTAATAGCTTTGACCTTTCTTCTATTGTGTACATCTCTCTCTCTCTCTTCCATTTGTAGTCTAGCAGCTAACTCTTCACTGGCATCCATCTTAGCTTGAACTTCATCATACAAACTTGCAATGTATTCCACAGATGCTTGATCCTATCTCTGTCTTTCCTCTTTTTCCCTTTCCATCTCTGCTAGCTCTTTTTCATGTACCATCTTGCATTTCAGCATCTTTAGCAATTCTGAGCTGCATCCATATCACTCTCTTATACTTCTTTACCTGGTGACCTATCCTTTAAAACCATTTACCTTTGTCTTTAGATCTATGATGGAAGGGCAGTTCATGTGAGAATTAGATCTTGCAGGTCTTGAAGAATCATCAACATCTTAATTGACACTACAACAAAAAAAATGAACCTTTTTCTTATCTTTTTCTTACTTCATCTTAATCAATGTTTGAGACATGGTGATATCTTCGTCATCAAATATACTTGTAGTTCTAGGCTCAATAGCACTATCTTCTTGCCTAGAAGCATCAATATATGGTCTAGCAGTACTATCTTTTGGTCTAGCAGTACTAACTAGTTCTTTAGTAGTCTCCTTTTCACCACTAGCCCTAGTCTTCACAACTTTCTGTATCATCAGTCAACTTAACCTCCTCATTCTACACTTTGCATCCCCTCATCCATAGCTTCCTCAGTTTCCATGTACTCCATACCATGATCTACATCTTGATCATCAAAGACAGTACTGTCATCCAAAGTTGATTCAGGTTTGGAACTTTTTCCTCCCTTATTTGGATACAGACTCTTCTTATCCAAATCTCTCATCCTGGATAATTTATTTTTTTATATATTCTAAATTTATAATTAATTATAAAATTTATATAATCTGTTCACAACACTCTTAACCATGCCCTATGGTAGAATGCTTGCATTGCAACATCTTTTTCTAACTTCATGATCTAGATTTCAATGCACTGATCTCTGCAGCTTGTGCATCCTTAATAGACTCCGAGGCAAGAACCCTATTGGACAAGTTAGTACATAAAACAAATAATTCTTGTAGGTTCAGGGCACCCTCAGTTCTGTCATACGTGTGACCATCTGAAAGAGGACTATCATGAGGTATCTGAATCTGATCACCTTCATTCCCATTAGTTTCCTCTAAAGAGTCTCTAGAGTCTTGGGTAATGCCAGGCTAGTGAATGAGGCAGTCATAAAAAAGAAAAAATAAGAGATAAAAACTAAAATAAAAAAAAAAAGATAAAAAAAAAAAAAACCCAATGCCCCTTCCTACCAGAGCACAAGCACAAAAAAAACAGACACAACAATAACACACCACCCATAACAACACCGCAAACACCCCATCCACCCCTTCCCCCCCCCCACCTACACCCCCCCACCCCCGCTCTCCCCCCCCCCAGACCCCGCCCATCTACTCCTACCCCCCCCCACCACCCACCCCTCCCCCCCCTCTCCCCCCACCCTACCCTGACCCCCCCCCCCACTCACCCACACTCCCCCCCCCCCTCCTCCGCCCCCTTCCCCCCCCCCCCACACTACCCACCCCCACCCCCCCCCCACCCCACCCACCCCCCCCCTCACACCCATCCCCCTCCCCTCCGCACAGCACCCACCACAACACCCTCCCCACTCCGCCCCCCATCGCCACCCCCCCCCTCCCCCACCACTACCCCCACACCACCCCCTCCAAACCACCCCACCCCACACCCTCCCCCCCCCCCCAACCACCCCACCCTCACCCAACCCCCCCTCTCCCACACCCTCCACTAACCCACCCCCACCAACCACTCCCCGCCACCCACCCACCCACCACCAACCCACCCCCCCCCCCCCCCCCCTCCCACAACACTGGTAAGTGACCCATACCACTGGACTACTTCGCGTGTAGTAAGGTTGTGTTCAGTGTTGAAAGGTCTGAACCTTCACCCACATTTGTCAATGGTAGTGGCACCAACAACCATCAAAAAGAGAGTAACTTTTCCAACAACTTACACCATATACTTGGACCATTAGAGCAAAACCCTATATGATATTAGGCTGTGTAAACATAAACCTCAATAAAAGGATTCACCAAGCTCATTAATTATTCAAGAACACCATTAACAGACTTAGATACATAAGAACTTTCTTTTTAAAAGTATCGCAAATTCCTCAACATACCATCAAAAATAATAGAAAAGTAAAACTTTTAATTTGTTGCAAACATATAACAGCTGAAGCAATATTTGTTGAAAACTCATTCCAGCTTATAGATTTTGAACTTAGGGAATGAAGGATGGTATGTATCAGATTCTTTCATTGAGGAGAAAAGAGAGCTTTTTGAAAAGTTAGTTTGTTAAGTTCACCCTCATACCTACAATGTAAGGTTTTGAAAAATACTTCATTTGTAAGGCAAGTCAGTACCACAACATCATTAAGGATAAGAGAACATCTGATTATGCTTTATGTACAACGACAAACCTTACTATCAAAAATAGCATAAATTTGCTTCTCATCATTGACTGTTTGGGAACTAGCAGTGTTCCAAAACTGTTCAATATAAGAAATATAGATAGTAGGACATACAGTGAGAACATGATGTATCAAACTTGATGTAAGAAAGCCACAATCTCATAAAATTCTAATTTTCCTTTGTCCTTCCTCTAACACTCGACCATGTTATAGTTGGTCGAAACAAATTCCAAATCAGCCTAATGTGTTGAAAAGTTGAGTAGGTGTAGATAGCACAATAATGGAGATTGTGAGAGTTTAGAAGAGTTAATTGAGATTTTATGAAGATGTGCTTTAGGGTTTGAGATGACTGACTAAATAAAATTGAGTCTTTATCTTAAAGAAAGAGTATTATAGAAGAAAAGATCAAAAAAAAATTCAAGTCATAGACCCCTAAAGCAAGTTGTTGGTGGAAATATCTCAACGGTTAGAATTAATTAATGATTATCTGGTATGCTCACCAACAATAGTAACTGTAACAAGCAACACAAACTTTTGCCTAGTAGCACCAACTTTTATGCCTGGCAGCACCAACTTTGCCTGACAGTACTAAAACGTTGTTTAGTTTCCATGTAGTACCTTTAAATCCAATCCAAACTGCATCTTTGACCCAATCCAATTATCAACACCATAGTTAAATGCTTTTAAGCAGCACTAACCAAGCCGAGCAGTACTAAGTGTTGACCTGGCAGTATTAACCAAACTAGCAGCACTAACTCACTCAGCACCATATATAGCCCTCAATCTTCATTCCAATGAATAGAATGAATCCCAAATCATCATCTCATCTAAAATCTATCTGCTAACTAAAATATTTCACAAACTGTAAAACAAAGTAACCTGCTAACTTGCTTCCCCTGAACTAATGCAGCTATAGATTGATCATTCCAATGGTAACTACAAAAAAATTAAATCTTGTGATATCAAATCCTTTGGTGAGAAGGTCTGTAACATTAGAATCAGTGTGAATCTTAATAACATTTATCAATCTTTTCTTATAGAAATCCCTTATGAATTGATGTCGAATATCAATGTGCTTAGTCCTCGAGTGATAGACATGATTCTTGACTATACATATGGTACTCTCATTGTCAATATGGATTTTGGTGTTCATGAAATTAAAGCCATAATCTATCATCTGATTCTATATCCATAGTACTTGCCCACAAAAGTTAGCAGTTGCAACATATTCTGCCTCAGTAGTAGAATTTGCCACAATCGTCTGCTTCTTGCATTGCCAAGATATCAGTCTTCTACCAAGAAATTGACAACCACCTATTGTTGATTTCCTGTCAAGACTGGCGCCTCCATAATCACTGTCTGAGAAAGCTTCTAGTTCAAAAGGAGAATCCCTAGAAACCAAACCTTAGTTTGGGTTGATGTTTGAGGTACCTAAAAGTCCTTTTTACTGCATTTAAGTGTGAAGCTTTTGGAGTGACTTGAAACCTAGCACAGGCACAGACAGCAAACATGATGTCTGGCCTAGATGCAGTCAAATACATCAGGGAACCAATCATAGACCTGTAGACATGCACATCTACATCTACACCATCTTCATCTTTGACCAGAGGCTTATTTGACACAATAGGAGTAGTAGCTGTTTTGATGGAACAAAAATCAAACTTCTTAAGGATGTCAGCTACATACTTGTCTTGACTAATAAAGATTCCATCAGGTTGTTGTTTCACCTACAATCCCAAAAAGAATATGAGCTCACCCATGGAGCTCATCTGGAATCTTTTGTGCATACAATCTTCAAACTCAGTACACATAGACTTGCGTTGTAAAGCCAAAAATGATGTCATCTACATACACTTAGACTAACATAATGTCACTCTTGTTCTTCTTGATAAACAATGTTTTGTCTATTGTACCTCTCCTAAAACCATTTTCTAATAGGAAAGAAGAAATTGTTTCATACCCACGCATCTAAGGATCTTGATTAAGGACCATAAAGAGATTGATCACCTATAAAACTTTTGTTTGGATGAGCAAGGTTCAGACAAAGCCCTGGAGGGTTGTTGAAATATATACCTCCTCTTCAATAGTACCATAATAAATGCACTCTTAACATCCATTTGGGTAACAGGAAATCCCATGATGAAGCAAAAAGCCCCCCCCTGTTTAAAAAAAAGGGGACCCTAATTGCCTCAAACCTGGCAACATGTCAAAAACTTCATCAAAGTCTATAACCTTCCCTCCTTCTAAACCCTTATGCCTACAGCCTTGCTTTATTTTCAACACATACACCTCTCCATCCTCTTATTCCTAAGACCCACTTTTGCCAATTGCCTTTTTCCAAATGGCAAACAACAATATCTAAACCTTCCTGAAATTAGAACAGAGCAATTCCTCTTATATTGTGTCACACCCGCCAGCTTTCCATTCTCTAAGGCTTGTGAAATCGTCTGGATCTTCTTAGGACGAGAAAACATTTTTAACGAAAGACAGTTCTGAAGGTCCCTTTATGATTTGTTCTGTTCTGATTATAGATGTAGCTTACCATGCTTATGTACTAAAGAACCATTTGGATCTTTCTCTGTTGTTTTAACTCTAATTTAGGATCTCCTAAATTTGACCTTAGGGTGATCCTATTACTCTCTGAGTGGTAGGAATAGGACTGACATCAATGGTGTTATCCATATTGTTGAAATCAGCCTCTGCACCCACATCTTCATCATCATAAGCTCCACTGAATATGCCATCATTTAGAAATACATTAGAATCATCTTCTAAGTCAGGCATATTAGCGAAAATAGGTAATCTCAATTGGGAGAGTAGATGCATCAATAGGTATTTATCCTCCAAGATAGACAAATGATGATCCACCAGTATTTGGACCAGTGGGAGTACTAGCAGCACTAGCATATAGTGTGTTAGCAATACTAACCAATGGTAAATTGGAAGTACTAACAGATGGTCTACCAGTATTAAGTTTGTTAATACTGGTTAGCCTGAGCTGCCCTCACTTCTTTTCTTCTTCAAGGCTTGTCTAAGTATCATCATCTATAGCGATTAGCCAACAAATTTCTTGAGCAATCATCCTCTCAAGATCATCTTTCAAGGCTTGTTCAGCTTCTGTCAACGTATGTTGTTCTTCTTTTTCAGCAACATCTTCTGAATCCTGTACATCATTGTCTTTAGGAGAATTTTTAGAAGGTTTTTCTTGTGCAGCTTGAACAACATCTTCTACTGAAATCCTTGGCCTATGAGGGTGTAGTGGAAGCAGTATATATTCCTGAGTAGGTTCTTTATCTTTTTCTGATGAACCTGCAACATAATGTTCTTGTGTACCTGCATCCACATTAACCTGATTTTCTACACTAACAGGAATATAGTTCATTGTATTTGTTAGAAAATCAAGATCAAACATCCAATCAGGACCACTTCCTGCCACATTAGGTTAATCTTCAAGGAAATCAATGTTGCATGTTCTCTTCTACTCTTTTGGCTCTTTTGTTGTATACTCTAAAAGCCTTACTAGTTGGGCTCATTTGGAGAAGAAACGGACATGATTACGGACCTACACCAAATCCATGAAGAAGTATTGTTCACAGAGAGTGGAGACGGTGTCGCAGGCATAAAGCGACGTCGTCGTGATCTATCCAGTAACGGCGTTAGAGATCTAGCGACAACGTCAAGACATGGCCGACTTAAAGAGGATCTAGAATCATTCACGTAGCGACGGCGTCAGGATTATAACGCAATGCCGTCGCAGCGATATCCTATATATACTAAACCGATTTTAATGTTTTAAGTGTGTAACTTTGTATAACTTTTGGGAGACGAACCCTAGCTCATGTAGCAGCTTTAAAGGTCGTTTTTAGGGCCTCAAAACTCTATTGTACTACCTTGAATCCATGTTTTAAAGCTCATAATTACAATCTAACTAATGACCCGAATTGAGGTGGATCAACATAACATGGAGATCATTTGACAAACATATGGGGGTATTGATTTATATTATCTTCCCCATTCTTCCGCGAAATAAATACTATCTTGAATCCCAATCGTCCCAAAACTGTATTTACAAGGATAAGGACTTAGCAACCGTGTACTCAATAGTTAACTTGGGTTAAAATAATAATATACTAAAAGCAAGTACTTACAAGGTAGGCTAAGGCGATTTGGATGTAACAATTGGTTCAAGGATTAACAATGATCTTCATTAATAGTCTGGCTTAACCAGAAAATTACGAGAACTGTGAAAAGGATAGGCTCGGAGGGTTTCACTAGGGGAGTCTTACACTAAAAGTAAGTGCGAAGCACGCGTGTGGGATAGTTATATGATCGACGTGACCATCATAACAAATACATGTTTAAAACATGGATTAATCCTAGTGCCTCTCATCATTTAGCAAATCCTGATTCTCACTATACGGTCTCGGGATGCATCACAAAAACAAGTTTTAGAATTTAATACACTACAAGTAACGATGGAATGGACACATATGACGGCATTCGAACCTTAACTCAAGAAAGCTAAAGGTATAAACTATATTGGGTATCAAAAATGGATACCCGAATTTCTATAAATCTAAAGGCGAACCTCACACTTTTTGGGTGGAATTCTGAGGGTTTTTGTGCTAGTCATATAAATTCCTATCCATGAGATGCTATTAATACTCGGTTTTCGTCGGTATGTGTCATAAAAAATTAAATTTTGGGTTAAAATTACCTTTTACGCTATGTTTCGGTATATTACCCATCATTTTAAGGACAAAGCAAATGGCAATTGAAGGAATAGTTTCTAAGGCTTATTTCCCCTACACTTAAGTTGAACATTGTCTTCAATATTCTTTAAACGTACCCGTAAAATGAATAAAGGGAAAAGAAAACAAGTAAAAGAAACTAGTACTCCCCTGGTTTGCTCAATAATAGAGAAGAAACATGCGATAACTGGTTAAATCGTCCTTCAAAAATCGTTAGCTGGAAACTTCCTAAGAACTTCCAAGCTTCTTCTCATCAAATATAACTTGTAAATTAAAGACAAAGGCAACTATACCTGGCGTAAAATCGGCGGGATATGATATATACAACAAAACTTTTAGGTTTGACTCTATAAAAGCAGTAAAGATAGGATGAAAATGATGATATAATTCTAGGTTTCAGCAGGTTTATAACAAAAAATACAAATTTTAAAGATTGTGTAAAATTATTTTCTAAAAATAATAGAAAAAGTTCGAATTTTCACATGTCTGGGGGTTTGAAGCCGTCAGGAAAGATCCTGATGCGGTCGCTTGACAATCCAGACGGCGTCGCGCTATTTTCTGACGCCGTCTCCACATACTGTGAAAAACTTCTCATTCCTTTTTAGGAAAAATCTCCTGCATGCAATCTTATTAGTTGTTTCCTGTAGAAAATACTGCATATGATTACAATGCTTAAAAGGAAGAATTACAAAGTTTAAAGGAAATTTAAGCTAAAAATTGAAAATTAAGCTAAAACTACAAGCTACTAACTATCTAGATGGTGTGTGTGTGTGATAGTGAGGGCTATTTATAGCCAGCTGATGAAGCTTCTAGGAGTGCCTTGCTGCCCACGCTCCTCATAATCATGACCATACGATTATCCAATCATTGGGAATTCATTCTCCACAGTTTGATCAATCCTTGGGATTCACACGGATTGCCAGCGTGGTAATCCGTTGTGAAGCCTTGTGTTAGTTACGTGAGTGATCCAAGAGTAAAAATCCATCATCCTTGTGCTTCTTGCCATAGCCACGTGTGATTCTTGCTTGAGTTAGCCAATAAGAGTACTTGTTTTTACAAAACTAACCCTGCCATCATGATGTAGACCACTTGGATTGACAGAATCACCCTTCAATTGAGAAAAACCCTTTGTTTTGACCCATGGTCAAATGGGGAAGACGGTGAATAGTGCCCATGGTTTGGCGCTCTTTTTTAACTGAAAAGGTTAAATTCAGTTTTAAACTTTGGGCTTATTGCACAACTAGTCCCTCACTTGTTTTATAAAAGTTCTAGTGTAAAACAACTTTGGTAAATAGCAGAAATGGTCCTTGTGGTTTTAATAAAATGGTAATGGGCTAGGGTTTGGGCTTATGTCTTGGGCTTTTTGGATCCGGGTAAGGTATTTAAGGGTTTAAGGCCCATTTAAGGTTTAAGGGACCATTTGTGTAACATTTGAAACTTGGAGGGACTGAAATGAAACATTTGGGATTTGTCCTTTTGTTGAGTTGACTTTGTTTGACCCAAGGTTGACTTTCTTTGACTTAAGTTGACTGAGAGTTGACTTTTCTTGGCTTTGCTTCTGAATCCTTGGCTTCTTTTGTGCTCTTCCGTTTCCCGTGTTCGTGTTTGCCCGTTTTTGACGGTTTTCTTGTGATTTTTGATATATCCATACCTGCACACACAAAACACAAAAACAAGTATATTTTTCCCATTTTAAGTCTGTTTTGGGTTTAATTGGGCTATTCTAGGTATAAATGGATATGTGTATTTTTTTTTCACCTATCAGTAACAGGTTGTATTCCTTTGAAATCCAAGTTCCTTCCTGTCTTCTGAATGAATCTCTGCACCCTAACAGTTATCATGGCTACTTGCCATCTAATATCTAATTCTTCCAATTCATCTCGATAAATCTGTTGCAAATCCTCATTATCAAGTGGAGGACTTGTTTTCTGTTGTGCAAAGAAAGAGCATACTACTTCATCAGCACCTAGAGTAGATGAACCTTGACTTGTTGAACTAGTTCCTCCAGCAGTATTAACTCCAAAATTTCCACTGGCAGTACTAACTTCATTAGTGCTGCTTGTATTCTCATAAGAAAGAAAAGCCAAGTTCTGAGAATTAGATGTGGAACTTGAGGACCTTTTCATCTCATCTTCATAGACCCTAAGGTTGTCGTAGAGATCATCAATATCAGTTTGGTCTATGTTTGGCTTATTTCTCATGATTAAAGCAATTTAACTCCATGAGAGAGGAAGACTTCTTAGAAACTTTTGATTGATATCTTCCTTTAATACTGGAGCAGCATACACCTCTAATTGACTTATGAGCTTTTGGAACCTATCATAATCCTTATCCAAACTTTCATTTGGTGCAGTAGTAAAGTTTTCAAACTGATGTTTTAGAACATTCTTCTGCATCTTTTTGGATTCTTCATTTCCTCCAAACCTTGATTTGATTGACTCCCATACAGATTTAGCATCTGGAACATTGTGAAACTTAAGGAGATATTCATCTGGTATTGCTAAAAGCAAGATGCTCATAACTCTTTCCTAGTTCCTTTTGGCAGCCAGTTGTTTTGTAGTTTTAGGAACAGGAGGAACAGAAGGACCAGATTGATCTCTTGTTGGTGCATGTTCTTCTTGGAGATCTCTATTGACAATTATGTCCCATAAGTTATGATCTGTGTGACAGATATATTAACGCATTCTCATGCTCTAAATATCATATTCTCCCTTCTTGATGATAGGGATTTTTATTGCTGTGATAGTTGGTGGAGAAGTGTCTTGTTCTGCCATCTTACTGGTTTGAGTGTAGATCTGTTTCAAACAATAGAGTTCTTCTTATTCAGAGTTTCCACACAATCTCTGATACCACTTGTTGGATCCCTTACTAAATAGATCTTGAACCTTTAGCTTGCAAAGGGTTTGCTACTTTAGATAAATCCAAAGCAACAATAATGAAACACTGATTTAAGATTATTGATTATGCGGAAACTAATCAACAATGCTAAGAAGAACAGTATTAAGTAACACAAGAAAACTTTGTATTATAACTTGAATCTGACTAGGTTACAGATTACAAAGACTATGATTGCTAAGATGATCTCTATTGATCTATGTCAACTAACTATGACTAGGGTTCCTTTTATACACCAAGGAAACCCTAATGGGCTTTACAAAACACGTATAGAGATCATGCATATCCTTTCCTAAGATATCTCATGCATATCTCTAACTCTAACTAACTTCTGCATAAGCAGACTTAACTATTACATAACCAGTACTAACTTATAATGAACTATCAGTACTAACTATGCTAACTCTTCTACCAGTACTAACAAGTGTACTGGCAGAACTAACTACATAACAAACAGAATTAAGTCTTGTATACATAATTCCTAACAAGAACACTAAAAACGGAATTAAAACGAAGGAGTTATGAGTTTTGCAAGATTTCAACAATTTAAAAGTTATAAAAGTAATTTTATAAAAATAGTTTGAATAAACTGTGTCGGCACATATTTTTATAAAATCTGTGAGTATTTTATTTTGATAGATTATCTCGTCACGACTTCATACATATAAAGAACAAGCAAAACGGAGTTAAAATGAGTAAGTTATGAGTTTTTAAAGATTTCAGAAAATATATATAAATTTCACAGCTTTAATAAAAGCTGTGAAACTGCGAGATAACTGCAGAATTTGAAAACGGAGTTTTTGAGGGCTTTCGGGTCTGATTCGGCCAAAGTATAAAGTTGCACAGTTGTTCGGAATGACGTTTCATTAGAAATATCGAGTTTTTGGAGTCTAGAAATGTATAGATTTTTAATTAAAAACTATAAAATTTGTAAAACTATTTTCTGCACTTTTATTATAAACGCGTAAAGTTGTTAACATTATAAATTGCGATTTACGAGTGTTTTCGGGCCCGTTTGGGCTATAAAAACATAAAGAAATAATGTAGTATTACTTATATAATATTTATACATATTTTTAACTTTATAAATATTATTTTACAAAATCATTAAACTATTTATATAATATTATTATATGAACAATAAAAATATTAAATCAAGTGTTGTTAGTAAATAATCAATTATTGGACAAAGATAATATTTTTACGGATACATATACTTGGACACTTATTTATCAAGCACGATTTAAACATTGTTTCAACATTTATAAATTAAACAAAAACTATTAGGTGGTGATATAACTATATAATATACATTGTTCTATTTATATTAAATACATTGCACTCATTCAACCTATAATTAATTAGGTTGCATTCCGGCTATTTGTGGCGTCATTCTTTGTTGATTATTGCTACATTCGATACATTCTCTTGAGGTGAGTTTATAGCCCCATGTATTACTCGTTTTATATATACTTTATAACTTTTGGGGTGAGAATACATGCGCATTTACAAACTCGTTTTCAGACTTGGTTTCATAACTTGTTTACATACTCGTTTGCATACATGTTTACAAACTCGTTACATACTCATTTACATATCTCGCGGTGGGATACTTTTCTTGTCTTTACTTATGGATGCAACAACTTTACTTTGATTCAAATGATTACGGATTAGCTTAAGTGGCATGAACTGTTAATTACATTGGGTAAGCGCGAATATTATAAAATAGATCTATTCGGAATTGACAATCCCCGTTCGGGTGATAAACTCTCACTAGTTCGGGGGTACCGAACTAACGAACGTTATACCATGTCGGAGCATTAGACTACATTCACATTAACACTTACATTGCCTAAAAAGATTGACATACATACATGTCTGAGCCGCAGTTTCAAGAACTTAGTGTAATCGTAATCACATCTTCGTGACTATTGTATGTGTTACAATGGTCACACACCCTTTACAAATCTTTGATTTCAACATTCATACTTACATTTTTGTGACTATTATAAGGATTGCAATGGTCATACACACTTTTCAAATCTTTGATTTCCAACATGCATACTTACATTTTTGTGACTATTATAAG
This sequence comes from Tanacetum coccineum, assembly GCA_026074375.1. Classification (NCBI taxonomy): domain Eukaryota; kingdom Viridiplantae; phylum Streptophyta; class Magnoliopsida; order Asterales; family Asteraceae; genus Tanacetum; species Tanacetum coccineum. Next base: position 3,236 of record BQNB010134588.1, on the reverse strand, counting down.
GATTGAAATGGTCATACACGCTTTACAAATCTTTGATTTCAACATTTATACTTACAAAACCCTATGAACTCACCAACTTTATGTTGACACTTTTAAGCATGTTTTTCTCAGGTGAATAAGATGCTTGACATAACTGATGTGCATTGGAGTCCGAACTTTACAAGATTACTTTTCAAACGACACATTTAGAGGTCGTTCTCTCACATCTTGTGCAAAGGTACTCATGAAGTAATGCTCCCGGACATATTTCCGCTGCGACCCATTTTAGGGTGTTACAATTGTACTAATGGATTAATGTATTTCACTAGGATCTTTGATAACTACACATTCCAAATGCCCAACACTATACCTAGGTTTAAAAGTTGGGGGCACGTATCATGGAGTAAGATCCCACCCATCCTTGTGCTAAGTCAAAGAGATCTAACTAACGGGTTTAGGAATGCTTACGAGAAGAACAAATTTATGTACAAGAATTATTTGAACCAAGGTCCCGAATACCAAGTGGATGAAAGTATGAAAGAATGGCTCATCTGTGGTCATGTGAGCATGCACGAAGTCACATAAGGACGTGTGACTTCGAGTCTAGCTACAAGACTCAATAATAAAGAAAAGCGCTTTTTGGGAGGCAACCCAATATTTTTTTCCCGCATTTAGGAGTGTCTTGTGTTTTAATTCTTAATCGTTTATTCTTGTATGTTTGAATTATTTGTGATCATGCTTTGTTTTGTTTGTAACTTAGTCTTATTTACAATCAAAGGTATTTTGCATCAAATAAGTGTAGGGGAAAATATCTGGTTTATAAGAACCAATTCAAACATATAAAATAAATTGTTTAGATTAATTCGTGTTAGTTTCGAGTCATATGATTGTAATGATTAATTTCCATGTCTTATGCAGTATTTTCTACAGGAAACAACTAATAAGATTGCATGCAGGAGATTTTTCCTAAAAAGGAATGAGAAGTTTTTCACAGTATGTGGAGACGGCGTCAGAAAATAGCGCGACGCCGTCTGGATTGTCAAGTGACCACGTCAGGATCTTTCCTGACGGCGTCAAACCCCCAGACATGTGAAAATTCGAACTTTTTCTATTATTTTTGGAAAATAATTTTGCACAATCTCTAAAATTTGTATTTTTTTTATAAACCTGCTGAAACCTAGAATTATATCATCATTTTCATCCTATCTTTACTGCTTTCATAGAGTCAACCCTAAAAGTTTTGTTGTATATATCATATCCCGCCGATTTTACGCCAGGTATAGTTGTCTTTGTCTTTGATTTACAGGTTATATTTGATGAGAAGAAGCTTGGAAGTTCTTAGGAAGTTTCCAGCTGACGATTTTTGAAGGACGATTTAACCAGTTATCGCATGTTTCTTCTCTATTATTGAGCAAACTAGGGGAGTACTAGTTTCTTTTACTTGTTTTCTTTTCCCTTTATTCATTTTACGGGTACGTTTAAAGAATATTGAAGACAATGTTCAACTTAAGTGTAGGGGAAATAAGCCTTAGAAACTATTCCTTCAATTGACATTTGCTTTGTCCTTAAAATGATTGGTAATATACCGAAACATAGCGTAAAAGGTAAATTTAACCCAAATTTTATTTTTTTTATGACACATACCGACGAAAACCGAGTATTGATAGCATCTCATGGATAGGAATTTATATGACTAGCACAAAAACTCTCAGAATTCCACCCAAAAAATGTGAGGTTCGCCTTTAGATCCATTTTTGATACCCAATATAGTTTATACCTTTAGTTTTCTTGAGTTAAGGTTCGAATGCAGTCATATGTGTCCATTCCATCGTTACCTGTAGTGTATTAAATTCTAAAACTTGTTTTTGTTATGCATCCTGAGACCGTATAGTGAAAATCAGGATTTGCTAAATGATGAGAGGCACTAGGATTAACCCATGTTTTAAACCTGTATTTGTTATGATGGTCACGTCGATCATATAACTATCCCACACGCGTGCTTCGCACTTACGTTTAGTGCAAGACTCCCCTAGTGAAACCCTCCGAGCCTATCCTTTTCATAGTTCTCGTAATTTTCTGGTTAAGCCAGACTATTAATGAAGAGCATTGTTAATCCTTGAACTAATTGTTACATCCAAATCGCCTTAGCCTGCCTTGTAAGTACTTGCTTTTAGTATATTATTATTTTAACCCAAGTTAACTATTGAGTACACGGTTGCTAAGTCCTTATCCTTGTAAATACAGTTTTGGGGCGATTGGGATTCAAGGTAGTATTTATTTCGCGGAAGAATGGGGAAGATGATATAAGTCAATACCCCCATATGTTTGTCAAATGATCTCCATGTTATGTTGATCCACCTCAATTCGGGTCATTAGTTAGATTGTAATTATGAGTTTTAAAACATGGATTCAAGGTAGTACAATAGAGTTTTGAGGCCCTAAAAACGACCTTTAAAGCTGCTACATAAGCTAGGGTTCGTCTCCCAAAAGTTATACAAAGTTACACACTTAAAACCCTAAAATCAGTTTAGTATATATAGAGATATCGCTGCGACGGCGTTGCGTTGTAATCCTAACGCCGTCGCTACGTGGATGATTCTAGATCCTCATTGAGTCGGCTACGTCCTGACGCCGTCACTAAATCTCTAACGTCGTCACTAGATGGATCACGACGGCGTCGCTTTATGCCCGCGACGCCGTCTCCACGCTCTGAAACAATATTTCTTCATGGATTTGGTGTAGGTTCGTAATCTCATCCGTTTCTTCTCTAAATGAGCCTAAGTCACGTATATTTCCTCTAAATGTCATCCAAGTGCTAAAAACTAAAAACAAACGATTAAGCACACAATTTGGGCATATTTGCACGATTTAAGGGGTTAAATGACCTTGAAATAGTGTATAAAATAACACCTCATCAAATACCCCTACATTTGGGATTTGCTTGTCCTCAAGCAAATGGGCTTTTCTACCTAGACTATAGCAATATGAGGGTCATTTAATCTACTCTTTAAAAGTATTTTACAACATAACCTTCTAGACCTCGTAATTAAAAGCACATAAAGTACATACTAGCACCTCACATAAGTGTTTAGGATTCTCTCTTTCTTTTGGGTGTATAATAACTTATAACATAATGGGGAAACGGAAAATCAACACTCATTACCTGTCATAGCTTATAAATTACCATAGGCTTGGTAAAGGATCAGACCTCCACCGCTAGGCGCAAGCATTATTCATTACTATCTAAGAGGTCTTTT
>BQNB010134587.1:0-13596 GCA_026074375.1 Tanacetum coccineum | reverse complement strand
CAATTAGTAGCTTGGTCAACACCTAAGTAATTATGACAAAGTCTGAGTTTACATACTAATACTTAATGCAATGATTCATGCAAATGGGTCAAAAGGGTATTGTCATTTATGAGTTAACGTTTTACGTTTTCAAGGTGTTGATTAAACCGTTAGCTCTAGGGATGGCTTTAAAACTATTAGTACCTATATAAGAATTTATACTATTACTCGTCGCAATATATAATCACAAGTCCATGTGTTTTATATCTAAGAAATGCAAACATTATTTGTAAGTTACTAGGTTTATAATTATCGCGTTTATTTATTTAATCGAAGTCATTAATTTATTTGTGTAATTATCAAGTTTTATATACATTATGGCTCGCTCGGACTAGTTTAAGTTTTCTTACTTTTTAAAAAATATATTTGTTTTTATACACTTGACTTTTCTCAAATAATAATATACGGATTTTTATATTTTTTTACTCCCTGTTACTTTTAAATCTTTCGTATTAAAAACCCGAGTAAGTTTTAAAACTATTTTTAACGTTAAATAAGTTTTTATAAACCGTGTTAATTTTATTTGCTCTTTTTAAAACTTGGCTTTGTGATTACGACCTTTAAGTCATAAGGAAAATGTTATTCAGACTTCTCCACTTTACAAAATAATCATTTGCTCGCTAGGGAATATCATACGAGATGTTTTTTATAAAGTGCTCAAATTCCGTGGCCTACAACTTCGTTTTCTTTTTCTGTTTTCCTGACTTAACTGTCGCACACAAACAGAAGCTCAGGGCCACCGTTGTGGTTTCTATTTGACCCCATAATGCCTCACAAATACTTTCGCATTATAATAAACCCACATGGCTATTTTATCTTGTTTTCTTTCTCTGTTTTCTGTCCGGACATGAACTTGCCACAACTTTTGGCTTTTGACTCTCACACTCGTACACTCTTTAACAGTGTAATATATAAGTTTCTTCTCCCTTTTTTTTGTTCATTCGTATGGCATGCATATTACTGCAGGTTCTACTCTTTTATATGTTGGTCACGAGATAGATAAAGGTCGCTTAAAGGTCGAGGGTGGTGTTCTTTTCGCAGTCCGTGGACTGCAACAATGGCAAGAGCTGTTAACAGTTTCGGCTGCGAGGGCCCGCTGCCAAAAACCACTGGTTTTTCGACAGTGGGGCTGCCCACTGTGCAATGTTTGGATTTCAAACAGGATAGTTCCAGTTGGGGTCATGGTTTACGAGCGTAGGCGTGCACTACGTGCATGGTGTGTCGTCCCTATTAGAGTCCAGCGGAGGGTAAGGCCTCGCTTGTGGCTTCGCGCACGCTCGCGCGCGCGCTCTCTCGTGGTCACGCCCCCTGGTACATGTCGAGGCCATCCCCTAATGGGTTCTACAACCATTTACGTGTAACCTTGGTGTTTTGCTAGTACTAGTGAGCCAACGCGTTATTTTATGTGCGTGTTTCAAGTTAACAAAATTTTCATTTTAGGTCGTTATTTTATGTGCACAATTTCCCCGTGGCTTGGTATTTGTTTTTAACATATGTTACATCGTTTACAAGTTTACTATATGTTGGCATTTTATGCATGTCACGATTAAAGTGTTCGTATGTCTACGTACTTATTAGGCACGCTTTGGTTATAAGTCATGTGAATACCATGCGAGGTCAAGGCTTTCGTTAAACTACATGACATATGAATGTTAATTTACGAGAACGACTTACCGAGGTCCGAGCTTGTGAAATGATGGTGAGAAAGAGGAAAAGATTGGTGGTAAGGTTGGAACTTGGGTTGCTACTTCTTCTAAAGTCTGACCCCTCATTACCTCTGAAAACTTAATCACTATGACTTGTGAAATAGTTGTTTTCAATTTTAGTGTGATGGGAAAATGCTCGTGCATGGTGCCTTTTTATACTACAAGGGTGACACTAGTTACATGAGATTATGCATGTGAATGATATATTTTCATATATACTATTGGTTTATGATACTATTTGTAATGATCATTTTTTTATTATAATACTGTTGAAAGATACTCACTATTGTTGAATTGAATTTGAAATGCAAATGGACAAGACGTAGCAGTTGAGTAATTTTCAATAGGTGTAAGCTATAGAGAGATGTAAAAGTGAAATGTTGGTGCTAGCTCACTATTTTTAATTTTCATGATTGACCTTTGATGGCAATTCGCACATTTGAGTTTTTAGGAAAAGAACGTCAAGTCGTATTATTTATTTAGTAAAGTATATGTATTGGTTCCTTTATATTATGTTCATTGAAGTGTGAATGAGTTCATAAATAATATAGTTGTGCGACGTTGTTTCGCGTAGCGGTAAAAAAAAAAATAATGAATTTTTATTGTTACGCGATCTCTAAAGTACCCTTTTTGATCCGAAATAAAATGATGATTTATGCGCGTTATCATAACTCTTGACTAGCGCAAAATATTGTATATCGCTTAAAGGTAGCTTTTATTGGAAAAATAACGATACTGTTAAAATAGCTTGCGATACATACTTTGCATAACGGAACAAAAGTTCTACATTTTTCCGAGGTGTCACATTACACAAACAACGGGTACATAATACCAAAAAAGATCGTTTTAAAACACCTGTATAGGCTCTAACACAATTTATTGTTTGAAAATGAAAGAAAATAGCCAAGAACCATATACTCAAATAAAATCTAACGAAACTGTACAAGAAAACTCATGCAAAGACGTTACGTTACCCAAAAGAAAAGTAAGGTTTAATCTAAATATGATCAACAAAGAAACCTAAAAAGCATCGATACTAACACTGCGCAATGTGTTACGAAAACCAAGGGATATTACAACCAACTAGAGTAATGATCCACATAATATGTTAGGAACAATTAGTGCATAAAGAAAATGTTTTGATTACTCATACGAGTTATAATACAACGGAAAGAACCTAACAAAACGGCCTATATCGAAAGAGCAGATTTCGAACAACCAATATACATCGTGGACACGATCGAATAGAAAATCATGTATCCTACTACCAAAGTTCGCGATGGGCGGGGGGGGGAAAAAGGCATGCTAATAAGATTAGAATTTAGAAAATCTGAACAAACAACAGAGCAAACGAGCTACCCTCTATAATAGCAATACTAGGTATACCGCATAATACTAGATACGAAGGGACATTTTACTATCTTATACAACTCAAATAATACATATCCTCCAATTGTACAGAGAATAATTCTCTACCCATACCACCCACTCCTTGTTGAATACACATATAAAAAACATATTACCACTACCACCTTACAACCAAATAAATAAATGCAATATGGTTACAAGTCAGTGTGTGATGCCTTATAATTATGTTAGCCACATAATTATAAGTGGCCTCCTTTCACAGGTACTGTAATTCCAAAGATTTTACCCATTTCAATCTTATTCACTTATAAGACATTATTCCACATTTGCAATCTTTAATCCACCTCAACAACTTAACACTTAATGATGCTCCATCACATAATACTTACTTATATCAAAAAATAAAATCGAAACAACATAAAGGAACAAAAAGTCTCGCAACAATTCCAAATACGAAAATATCCGAAAGAAATAATCACAACAACATGATGAGGTAAAGGGACAGGATAAACTTATGTTGGGCTTTCGGCTTGGCGTTTGACTTGCTCCGCAAGAGATCACCCGACTCCGCAGGTCCAGCCCTACTACGCGCATCTGACAAACGATCAACTATCCTATCTCCTTTGGTTCCACAAGAGGCTCCTCTTATGGAGTTCCTTATAACGCTTAAGTCCACTGGGAAAACGGTTACCCAACGAGCCTTATTACGGCTGTGAGGGAAAAAAACATTGCTAAAATTACTAAGAAAGTAATATATAATCATATCAGATTAATGGTAGACAAAATAAACTAAATGAAACTTAACAAAAATAGGGCAAATATAAGCCTATCTATTATAGCTTCAGGGATAACAGTTGCAGTTTTAGCATTAACACTTAAGGCCCTAAATGCTTCTACATGAAGGACCCCCTAGGTTATAGTCTAGTGCTTAACCACCTACTTCTTATAACTGTGGCTTGATACAAGCTGTCCCACCGCGCCAAGGCGGAAAAGCGAGGTGAGACAAGGAAAAGGGTATCATCACACACAATTGGCGTATTTCTCATATAGAGAAACTAAACATGCACTAGAATACAAGGTTATGACACGCAGCTGTTCAAGAAAATTACCCAAACACCATTATCAACACAATCCAAAAAGGCATATGACTTGAAAATGGAGGCAGTTCATGCCAACGTCATGACATGCAAACATTCATACATCCTAACAAAGCAAAACAATTAACATTCATCTTCCAAAACAAATAATGAAATCTAGATAACTAAACTTCGCCAGCTGCCTACAGTCCATCTAGCCACTTTTCCTAACTTTAATCTCATCCTGCTGAACACATGAAAATGATGCTTATACGTCAACACAATGGTTGGTGAGAAACATAGGTTTTCAGACACACATATTTAATCCATTTCCAAAATGATTTATCCAATAATTAGATTATAAAACAATACTTTTGCATGACAATTATGCTAACTAACATACAAGCTAACATGCAATTCAATCCAATTCAATCATTCAAACACCAAGCAGACGACCTCAATCGCTCTTGGATCATACCAAATATCTTTCCCTCTAGCTCAGGTCATGGATACCCGCAAGTAATCTTCCTGACTAGGCAACAATTCCTTCCACTAAATATGCCATGGATACCCGCAAGTAACCCTCCTGACTTAGCTCACACATCAATATAATCACATAACATGTAGGCACATAACGCATATCAATCACGATAATAGTCCATGCATTACACTAACACATAAATCACAGCTAATTTAAAAACTCTAGAGATCAACACTTGATCATATTCCATCAAGTTTAAAACACAATAAAAAGTAAGAATATGTAATCACCTGGAATGCTAAAAGCAGCTTCCAATTCCTACCACGCAACTATACAACTAATAAACCACGGTTAAAAGTGACAAGCTAAAGATCTAGTCCTAGTAACACTCATATGATGGATGTCTAAGGGCTTGATTAACCTCATGGGTCAACTCGAACCATACCCAACTTTAAACCACTAATTAAACATCGACACTAGTTAACTACAATTTATTCAAAAATGCAGAATTTTAGTGTATCTTTACTAACTTAAAAACCTTACTTGTTGACCTTCATAAATTATATCAAAAATCACATAAGTTCATTTATGAGTTTACTAACTACCTTGTGATTCTCAACTACTCATTACATGTGCAACTATCAAATAAAATCCAACTTCAAAATGTCAATTCATATTGATTGCACACTAAAATGTATGGCTAATTCCATACTTAGACCAAATAAAAAGTATCCTTAGGGTTTTTCCCCCACCCCACTCCCCCCCCCCCCCCACATCCCACCCCCCTCCCCAACTCCCACCCCCGCCCAAACCCTCCACAACCCCCCCCACCAACACACCCCCCCCCCCCACCCCTCCCCCCCCTCCCACATACTCCCCCCACCACCTCCCCCCACCCCTCTATCCGGCAATATATCTTAATTCCACATTTAAGTTAGGGTTTTACCTTCCTAAACATGACCTAATTCTGACCCGTATTTACTGTTTTGATAACTTTTCTTGTAACCAAATATATTAACCAACTTGGATAATAGGACTTTTTTTTAACTATAATTTAGGCACTTGAATATATCAAAAACAGTTTCTAATATCTACATATCATCAGTTAAACACAGCCCTAAATTCTGCTCAACTCTAAATCGTGTTCTAACGCAAAACCTAACATGCAACATGCATGATCATAACCCTAAACTAACCCTAATAATCATACCACCATTAAAAGTTCATATATTAATCTGTATTTGTATGTTAAACCCTAGATGCATAAATCTGTCACATGAATACCATATATAGTTAAGATGAAAACATACTTACCTTGAATGCTCGCACTAAAACATTAATAATGAATGTTTTGGGACCAATCACCTGAAATTCGGCACTCTAGGGTTTTGGGGGGGGGTCTTGAAATCGTAGGCACATAAGGAGATGAGGAAAAAAGAATTTGAGCTAGGTTTATTTGTATTATACCTAAGTTAATCCTTATCCTCTAAATCTTAAGTTTACCAAATTAAGCTCTAAATCCCTAATCTACCTTTAGCCAATCGACCCCCATCTACTATTTTATTATTTTTAATTACTTAATTATTAATTAACTATATACCTTTATTACCTTGTGTTTTCATAAAAACCTAAGCGCTAATATGGGTTAAACATTGTTACATAAACGCATACTTACTAAACTTTTAAAATAACTTTTTCATTAACTTTCACTTTTATATTTAGAAAGTTACTATAAATATTCAATTTCACTCACTTCACTTATTTCAACATGATACATATCCCATAAACGCTTAACATAAATCATCTCCAACTATTGACGTAGATAGCATGCGATAGCCATTCTTTTCCATTATCACTATAAGTGAACAGAAATGGACTACTCTTATCACCAAACACAACTACACTCAAAATGAGATGATCATATAACCTAAAAATGCTATCTGCAACCTATTCAACACTTAGCACACATTATTTAGAATAGATTACAAGAAATTACACCAAAACGAAACTCTTATCCATCTCTAAGGTATACTAACCTGATTAAAATCACGGAAGTCACAGAGGGAATGATTCAAGAACTTAAGTGTGGAGGGGAGCCTATAGGAAAAGATTATAATAGAGTCTCACCTCTGTTTGCCCTTTTGTCAGAGAAATAATATAATTATAGTTTCTAAAAAATCTCAAAAGTTAAGTTATATATCTTTCTAAATTAAAAAAATGCTCTTATGAAATGTATAATGCCAAAGCGGATATGACCCTATAGCTAGCACAACTAGTCCACTATTTTTGAGAATTTATAGCTCTAGAATATTCGGGTAACGCAATAGGTGTACTAAGATAAATATACCTTTAGCTTGTTCGAGGTTAAGGAGTGAACACTGCAAATTTCTCTTATTCATCTTTATAGATTTTGTATCCAGAGTAATGTATCCCTTTTCAAAGAGCAATGGTAATGGTTGATCCATTAATTTGATCGAGCTTAATTAATACTTATTATAAACAATATCAACCACCAAAATAAACTATACCTCACACATCCTTATCCAGTCCAAACATCCTCGCGTATAACTATCAATCTACCTAATGTATCAAATTTTTTACCAAACTCATCATAAATTCTTCCTAATATAGATCTTCCCCTTCTGGTCATTCTCTAAGCCTATCACTTTGGCTACACCCCCCCTCATAAAAAATATACACCCGCTCTACTCTCAAATATCAATCTATAAAACTACTAGATATATAACTATTCTCTCCTTGAAATGTGTGTGTAATATATATATGTAATCACGTTAGTTGCTGTGTGTGTAGACTCCCTAGGATGATAGTGCTTCGCAGAGATATAGTGGTAGCGCAACTGCGCTCTCACACGTCTCTCCTCACACAGTTGTTTTTTCGCGCTCCAGATCGAGGCGAGGCAAGATATAAGCCTATGGTAGTTTGTATACAGACCTCTATGTCTCGTGATAATTGAGAGAGAGTACATCTCGCTCGTATTTCAGAATGTGATGAGTTAACTCCGATGTGATGCGTGATTGGGAGATGTTTTTGGGTAGTTGTGGTGTATTTGGTTATGTTGAGTGGATGTCTCTTATGGCATTGGATGTGACATTTAAAAAATCAAACACTATCCCTATGTGAGGTGCAATGTTATATGTCTATGCCTGAAAATTTACTAAGATGCAAATCTTATAAAATCTAAATTTTCTCACATACGTTAAATGATCTTTATTTTCTCGCTTTGATTGCTTGAGGGCAAGCAATAGCTAAGCGTGGAGGGTATTTGATAACGCCCAAATTATACATGTTTTCTATGGCGATGTTTGTGTATATTTTATCATTTCTCGTAAACTTTTGATACTTAATATCTTAAAATTGCTTGCAGGTTCACAGATACATCAAAATCAAATACTTACACGATAAAGAACGCATCATTCAAGAAAAGATCAACAATCAAGCTCTATGTGCCAAATGTGCACCGTACTTGCCAATTGTGTGCCGCACTTTCCTTCTAGTCAAAGACAATCAACATTGCATTAACTCACCAAGTACGCCGCACAATCTTTTGTGTGCGCCGCACTTAATCAATAAACATTTAATGCTAGTGCATTTAATCACCATGTGCGCTGCACAAACTTTTGTGTGTGCCGCACTTTCACCCCAAAATCAGCCTATAAATAGGGGACGAATTTTCACTCTCAAATCATTCCTCTCATTCCAAAAAAACACACACATACTCCAATCCTCTTATTCATCATCCATATAAACACCAAAAACACTACTCCCTTTGAAGAATAAAGATCTAACGATCAAGAACAAAGACGGTTATCAACTTAGTTATTGAAATAATAGAAGTCTATGTTAAATCCACTTTTGTTATGAACACTCTAGCCATGAGAGGCTAAATCTCTCATGACTACTCGGTGATGTTATGATAATGAATAAGCATTTGGTATGATCATGATCCCTTTTATCTCAAGCTTGTGTTGAAATCCTATTATATCTTATCTTGTCTATTTTTGCTTATCAACTTAAATTATATAGTTATATTGGTATAGGTCGAGAGACCCGGTATGATCTATATGGTTTTAAAGATTTATCTATGATCTTTATCGTTTGTGCCGAGAAATCCACTCTCGTAAATTGATAAACAAATAAGCTTTGATATACTAGTAACTGGATTATTTGAGTGACACATTTGGTCTAGTTAACTAAATATAAGTCTTGAGTTAATTAAGTTAGTTTGTGAAAACGTTTACTGACGAGAAAATCCTTTTTATAAATTAAGGTTCCACCTCCATGGTCTAATCATTTCCAATGCTTATAAATTATTTTTCAACTATCCGAGTAGTCATCTTTATTATCATTGGAAAAACAAAAAGTTATTTTCAAGTTAAAGTTTATTTTCTTTTTGATTATCTAAACACTACTCAAATCCCTGTGGAACGACCTGGTCTTACCTAAAAAGATTATACTACATACGTGGGTTATACTTTTACCCGTGTGTTTCCCTATAATAAAAATTGGTATTTTCAGTCATTATAATTTTAAAACTTTTGAAACACACCAAAGTTTTTGGCGTCGTTGCCGGGGATTTTTTTAAGCTGTTTTTAGTCAACTCTAGAAAATTACTTTAACTCCCCCTCTTTTTTGTAACACCCCCATTTTTACATATAGCAGCGGAAGCTAATCTGGGGGTATTACTTCAAGGTACAACAGTCATAATCATAGAAAACGAATCAAAAAGAGTCGTTTTTGAAAATAAGTTATCATTCATTATTTCTTCAGAGTTTTTACAAACGAGAGGTTCCCAAAATCTATACAATAAAGTTTGAATGATAACGTTTTTGTCCGATCTCATGTCCTCCCACTGCCGTGCAATAGTTACCTGAAAAAACATGCTAAAAGTCAACACAAAGGTTGAGTGAAAATCCAAGGTTTAAAGTTTATAATTTGAATGCAAATACGATATTCGGGTTACTTGATATACAATCCCGGTATTGAAAACATATTTATTATTGCCATTAGCTCATGAATCCGAAGCCTTAGGGTATGGGGATACGTTATAGCCCTTGCGGGTACCTTTGCCAAATATACCCGCGGATTTTTATAATGAATGTGGCAATTAGTTTACAACTTAACTAGGTACACCAACGGGAGTTCCGCCTAAATAGATCGTATTCACATCATTCCGCCTTACTACGGAGAGTAATTAACGGGTCATGATTATGTACTTAAGGCAAAGCAGTTACTAGGCAATAGTAAGATTTGAAATAAGCATACAAAAATAATTCATTCATGTTATAGCATGTAGCCCCTCGCGGTTTGATAAAAAGATTGAAATCGAGGCTATGAACTCACCTGACATTAGTAGGGAAATTGAAGCAAATGTAAATATGAAATGAAAGTAACGGCTTCGTCACGAGCATCCTGGGTAATATATTTTAAGTCTTAGTTGATGAATAGTTAAGATTTTATATCGATGTTGGTTTTGATATTAAAATTATCATAACACCGTTCGGGCCATCATAAGTTCAGAATCATTCAATAAACTATTGAGGAGCTAGGCACTTTAAATCGTATACCCAACAACTCCAGTAGAACGTAATACCAAGATGAAACACCTTAATATGAAGCTCCCTATATTGTGTATGATATGAATCCGTACATGATTTTTGAAAGCACGAATCCGATGAGGAATAATAATAGTTATAACATAGGGAGTATTTTAAGCATTTTATTCAATAGCTGAATTTAAGCCACGAGGAATCGTTAATTAAAGTTAGGACATATAATTGTTCTGGATCTGATTTTTACACTATTTTCAAAATGTTTCATTTTAGACCTGGGTTCTGAAAAAATGCAAATAGACCCCTAGGGTTTGCAATTTTACGGACTTTGGGGTCCTTCAACTTTTATTTGATATACAAACAAGAAACCTTGGACTTTGGAAAGTGACATAATTGAACCCGTGTAGGTTATAACTTTAATAAATGACACTTTTAGTCTCTTTGTTATAAGTTTCTGAAAATTACGATATATCCCCTTGGCAAGGATTATAATTAACAAAACATGTTCCAATTGCCATGAAACTTAAATTAACATTCAATAGACAGTTAACGTTATAATAAACTAAAATATGAAGATTTTAACACAACGCAAGTTTAAATTAACGATTCGTTAACTAGCAGTAAAACGGTCTAATTAGGGTTTTAAAATGAAAACGCGCGGGTTTTAAGATCAAATTCTCTAATAACTTACAAAGTATCTTATTTTAACTTTATAATACTATTAGGATTTGATATAAACAAAAGGTTACAAGTTTAAAACCCATAGTTTTAAGTAAAAACAGACAATGAAATTAGGGTTTTCGATTGAGGTGTAACGGTTTTGGATCAAAAAGCATAACACTAGGTTTTTTGAGTTCAAAGCTTTATATTTGATTTTAGCAAGATCATAATGAACATTATAACATTATAAAAGCAGATCATAAGATTAGAGAACCCTGTCTTGAGCTTATGGCTTGGAAACGGTCAAATCGGGGACTTGACTCTTAAGATCACTTAGATCTATTTGAGCAAAGATTTTGCTTCTATGTAAGGGTTATAGAAGTGGGGATGAAGAAAATGAACACACAAAGCCCCTATTTATACCCATTATTCAAGAGTTGTGACAAGAGCACAGCTTATATCTGATCTTACAGATAGTAGAGCTAGTTATGATGGTTATAAGCTAGAAAAACAGTGTGGAAGGTCTATGAACTAGCTTTGATGACTTGGTTGTGTTTGGTGCTTCCCGGCTGAAGTAAGCTAACGAAGGCCATGTGCACTTAATTTGAACCAAGGGAATGGTCCTAAGCAGTGGATAACTGCTTGAGAGGATTCTAGAAGAGGTTCACATAAGAATTTTTTTGCACATTGAAAGGTTTAAATGGTTCAAAATTGACGTTGAAGGGTTCGGGGCTATTTTAGGGTTCGACTAAGTATCACCAGTTTTCAAGTCTTTATTTCGTGATAAATGATTATGAATAGTTAATATATGTAAGCCAAGGTCTGATAAAGGAAGGTTTTAGAAAGATTAGCAATTGTTTGTTAAAAGGATTGAATTGAAGAAATGAGGTCACTGGTTCAAATAGTGCTCGTTTTAGGGTTTCTTGAATTTCTGTGGTATATTGCATACTCGGATTAGGAATGATGCATACATATCCTAGATCTTAAATAAAGTATTATCAATGAATTATTGTTGGTTTGAGTTAAAATGGTTAAAATTGAAAGAATAAGTCGTACTTGAATTTAGGGTTCATATAAGCTTTTAGGGTTTTCTAGATTTGTAATTTCTCGTACATTGTTGAAGAAAGAAATGTATGATAGATAAAGGGTTTTTAAACTCATTTTATGGTTTACAAGACTCTTGTGTTTCTTACTTGAAATGAGATGGACTGCAAATGATAAACGTCAAAAATAATAATTACGGTACAATTAGGGTTTCTGGATTGTTTCTTGTATAATTGAATAGAACGATGAAATATAAGGATAATGATTATAATGTTGTAATTTATGTTATTATAAACTTATTTAAGTATTGTTTAGGTTTTACAAATTGATAAAACGAAGTAACGAGTCTTGTTAAAAACTAGCTTGGTTTTTAGGTTTAGAGGTTTTGGATTAGGGTTTTGAGTGTAAAAAGATTAGAAAGCTTATGAATAGAATAATTAGGGTTTAACACATTGTATATTAAGTGTCGTATAACACAAGTGATGGTGAAGAAATTAGAATGAAAATGGAGTTAAAACGACTATTTTAGAGATCATGCTTAATGACTTGTACATTGAGCTTTTAGAGACTTGTACTTTGTTTTGAAGAGTTTATATATTTCAAATGAGATGTTATATTACTTGTACATATACTTTAGTAGCTTGTGCATTCACTTTAGATGTTAATCTTCCACAAAATTAGGGTTTAGAGATACCCGATAATGGTTTAAAGCCTGTTTTGATATAATGTTGTAATTGATACCTCATATGAGTAATGTACTTTGTAATAATGATATTGTGATATTGACTTGATATATTATGATGATTGCTTGACATATACGAAGATAGGATTGCCATATGTAGGTTGCCTGAGTCCGTTAACTTAAGTTATGCAGGATATATTGCATATTGAGATATTGGCAAAGTAATGTAATGTAATAAAGCAAAAAATTTCCCTGAAAAAGGTGAGTTCATATATAACTGATAGATTGTACATCATCTAACTTAATAGATGGATATTTACATTTATGAAAATTGTGGGTTGTTATATTTTTCAAAAATCGCCGTACAGTTTTCTGGCAAACTGACCCAAACAATTTCTTTCTTGGATGCATACACGTGCTTCCAATTCTGAACTTGTTGAACCATAACCTGAACCCGAACGTACTCTAAATCGAAGACTTCGTCGACGAAATAGGAGAGTTCCATACGATCAAAGAAATAATCCACCACAAAATCCGAGAATTGTCTACCCGCCAGTTTTTAAAATCAATCACTTCTGTCACTTCCTTGATATTCTTCGAAATTAGGATCCAATGGATGATGAACCCATATGGGCTGCCAACCATGTTGTCGCTCCGACTCCTGGTTCCGCAATCACTATTACCGAAATCGCAAACGAATTTGCTATTAAAGGTAACCACTTGACTCTTGTCAAAGGAAACCAATTCGATGGTAGAACTAAAACTGATCCTCATAAACACATTCATGAATTCCTCGGAATCTGCGATATGTTTAAATATAGAGATACCAAAAATGAAGCCATCCGCCTAATGATGTTCCCCTATCCCTTACTGGGGAATCAAAAACGTGGTTGGATGAACTCAACGAAGGAACTATCGAAACATAAGATGAACTCCGAACCGCTTTCATTTGCCGATTCTTTCCCCTAGC
>BQNB010134584.1:0-18292 GCA_026074375.1 Tanacetum coccineum | reverse complement strand
ATATATTCTATAAGGTTTCTATCATAGTTGTTTTAGATCTATCTAAGACAACTAAAGCTTTAACAAGCTAATCAAAGATCTATTCAAACGGGATCAACAGTAGTGAATGGGAAGTAGATGGGGCCTCAGCTGTCAGCCGGATCATCACAGCTCTATAACCCAATGGATGAATAGGACTAGCAGGTGGTGGAGATGATACAGGTAAGGGTGGTAATACTGGTAGTGATGATAGTATCGGGGGTAGTGGTGGAGCAGGAATCTGAGGCAGTGGTGATGACCATAGGGAAAGTGGTGATGGTGGTGGAGTAGGTATAGCAAGGAGTCTGGCAACCTCTGTATCATACCAAAATGGTATAGGTGGCTCATCTCGGATCGATATTCTAGCAGTAACCCGATATGCAGGATGTGGTGGTAGTGTGGCCGTAGACTCGTCGGTCTCAAACGGCTTAGTCTCCTCAGTAGATGGGGCATGATCAACAGCTGGTAAAGCAACAGCTGTAGAGTCGGCAGGAGTTGGGTGCTCCTTCTCCTCCTCATCCTCCTCAATATCAACATCATCATCCTCGTCATCATCGGATGACTCATCCTCATCATCGCCATTGTCTCCTCCGTCGGTAGGATAATCAGCAGGATCCTCCTCATGGTCCTCATCATCATCCTCCTCCAGATCCTCCTCAGGATCTGACTCAGGGACATAGCCTTGTGAATCCGCAGTAGGTGAGACATCAGCAGGTAGTGGCTGCTCCTCAGCTGGGAGTACCTCATCCTCTGGTGGCATGAACTCTGGATACACCGGCTCTGGAACAAAGTCTGGTGAAGGTGGGTACTCAGGACCTGGCACATAATCAGGAGATGGCGGGGCCTAAAAAGCAGCTACCACATATGCATATGGATCCTCTGGCATCATGGGTGGTCCATCGACCCCTGGAGATCCGATGTCTGACAACCCTCCAAATGGGCTGGATACAGCAGTGTATGTAACCATGGAATCCTCAGAATCCGACATGACTGTATCTGAAAATCAAAAATAGCTTATATTAGTATTTAATATAAGACACTTATATTAATATACATTTATATCATAACATGTATATCAATCTTTAATGCATCTAGTCTAATCAACTAATGCAACAACTAGTGTATGTATGTATGTCCCATGAAAACCCCTTTTGTATGAATGCAATGTTTGAAAATGGTTATAGTCCAGCAAAACATTTGACCTTGTTCTCTATAACCTTGGATCTTGATACCAATCTATAACACCCCCAAATTGGGTCGTAGCAGAATATGAGTTGGGAGTGGTACTTCATAGATCAATAACACAAGATATATATAAGAACGACCATTAAAAGCTATTTAAAACTGATACATTGGATTTAACAAATTGTTTGTTACAAAAGCCCGAAGCTTCACTTGTTCACTTGTTCAAAATACAAAGATTTCTAGCCCATAACAGATATACAAAATGTAATGCGACAAAATCTTTAATGCATGACATCCAAATCAAAACCACCAATGTATCCCTTGCACCTCGTGCCTTATTGATCCCCTGAAAAACATTGCTTAAAACGTCAACATATTGTTGAGTGAATTCATAGGTTTATAAAATGTATAATGTAGGACCGCAAGATTTCCCCATGATAATGCAACAGATGCAAACATCATAAAATGTAATTACGTTTTCCTAAGCTCATGACACTGAAGCTCGACATGTATGAAATGCAATATAAATTGCCAACATTGCCCGTGATGATGTTCTAACCCGCAACATCCTATGTCCGACATGGTATACGTTCGTTGTCCGGCAAACCGGCACAGTGAGCATGACTCACCCGAACAGGGATGTCAATCCCAAATAGATCTATTTATAACATTCGCGCTCACAACAGTAATTGACAGTTCATGATAATGGGGTCAGATGGGTTATCGCTTCTTAGGCAAACACGTAATCGTAAATGTGAAATGTCCACTTGCGTCCAATTGTAAAACATGCATATGTTTCTCACCCCAAAACTTGTAAATCATTAAAATGTAAAACGTGGGGCTATGAACTCACCTTGAGTTACTGATAATCCAAATACAACAGAAAATGCGTCACGGAAATGACGGAATGCAACCTATTAAACGTAGGTCGTATAAGTACTAAGAACATTGATTAACTAATTCCATATATGATTCTATATAGCTACATCACCATCTAATCATGTTTGTGAAATCATATTTATAAAGTTAAAACGTTTATAAATATATCAATAGTAAAAACGACGCAATTTCTTCGTTTTAAGCCCGTTTCTTACGTTTCTTATGTCCACGCTTTCGTATCAAGACGAGTTATCAAAATTTTACATTTTCATATTTTTGACCTACTGGTGAACAGTACTTTTTACTGTTCATGACAGTTTATAAATTTATTTTTATAGCTTTAGTTATCGTAAAACACGTAAATGTCGTATTTTATTCGTTATATCTCCGTTTTTAGCGATTCTTTCGAGAACGTCCTTGTTATTAAAAGTTCTATCATATTAATGGTGTTTTATAAATGTTCATGTCTGATCTGAACAGTAACTTTTATAAAAATAATTTTATAAAAGTATTTTTATACATGTAAGTATATAAACTCGCGTAATTCATAACTCCTTCGTTATTGATTAAAAAATTACAATTCTTATTGTTTTGGAATCCTAAAAATATGTGTGATCTGAAAAAAATAACCAACCTTATATATCAGTAGTATTTTGTAACTTGTTTTTATAAAATTTCTTTTATAACGCGTTTCATTAACGTATAATTTGTAAACTACGTATCTTCTTCGTTATTAATCCGTTTTTCGATGTTCTTACTTTTTTGGAATCGTCATGAGACGTAATATTTTATAAAAATATAAAATAAATAGGTTATGTGTCGAATTAAAACAGAAAGTTTTGATGTTTTTCATAAAAACATGTTTAAACTTAGTTTTTTTGCACTTTTAAGCTTAACTATCTTGTTACAAGTCCATTACTATGCTTTATATCATATGTATTACATATTATAGTGTCCATTAGTCCATACTTTGTCCAAGTGTCAAAGATAACAAGTCCTTAACAACACATTTAAATCATAAACTTTCTTAAGTAAACTTTTAATTATTAGTTAATACCTATACTTTTTACACTTAAACCAACATGGTACAACACTTACATTTCCATCATAACATGATATTAACAACTATATAACATGTGTAAAAGTATACAAAATCATGATCACAATTAAAAGTCCATTTTACATGTTTAAACGTATCCTAAATGGTGATTTTGCTACATAAAACTTATATATACATAAAATCATAAATGTAAAGACATAAAGGGTTTTAGATGACCTTAATATGATGTAATATGATGAACCACAATATCTAAACCCTAGTTTAGATGATAAACAAAGCTTGCACAACTTGAAAACCCTAGTTTTCCAAGAACCCTAGCTTTCCTTTTTCCTTGCTTAACCCTTGAAAATGCTTAAACCAATCCTTCTAAACACCTTAGGTTATCTTAGATATCATGTAGGAATGTGTGTAAATGTTACAATTAAAATTTTGTATGGATTTGGTGTGTGGTTGTGGAATGTCGTGGGTAGAGGGGGAGGAAAAGAGAGACTTGTATGGTTTTCACCTTTAGAAATGAGTGTATGTGTTTCTTTCTAAGTCT
This sequence comes from Tanacetum coccineum, assembly GCA_026074375.1. Lineage (NCBI taxonomy): Eukaryota > Viridiplantae > Streptophyta > Magnoliopsida > Asterales > Asteraceae > Tanacetum > Tanacetum coccineum. The sequence goes on along the minus strand of BQNB010134584.1, from coordinate 14,609 downwards.
TGCACTCTATATGTATTACCATGGACTAGTCAAAGATCACATGGAAAGTCTTGAGACACATTGAGGATATTAGGGAAAGTCTTTGGTCAAGAGTATGGAAGCCTTGCAAGGAAATATCTAAATGTTCCTAAAAGGTGAGATCATCCTATGAAATTTAGGGGAGGTGTTTTGTAGATATTTCTTTGTATTTATCTCTATGAATCCGGCCCTATAAGGTATTTATAAATTTTTTAAGTATTGGGTATAATTGTGGGTATTTATTGAAGCGTAGAAAAGTTTTGGTGGTTCCGGGAATACCTAAACGTATTTTATCGCGAAACGTAAACACTTTACGTAACCAATAAAATAAAATGAACAAAGTTAATAATTATCTTCAAAATAATTACTTAACACTTGCTTAATGTAAACATTTAATTGTTTGATGCCCGTTTACATTGAACGATAATTTTTAGCTTACGCGATTTAACTTAACGATTACGATTTAAAAGCAAATGCGTACAATACTAAAAATACATAGTGAATTTATTGACGTCGTAAATGAACCTAAAACACGGGGTGTTATAATAGCCTAGTGACTAAGGAGGGCTAGGGACTAGCTTAGACAAGTGTTAGAAGGTGGAAAGGGTTCGGTTATCATAGGAGGTGACGAAGGGGTGTTTTCTTGGTGAGCAAGGGTGGTGATGGAGGTGGTAGGGTGCTAGGGTGGTGACAAGGTGGTGACTAAGGTGCTTGGGTTAAGGTGGTGGATCATGGTGATGGATGGTAGCTAGCTTGGTTAGGGTTAGTTAGGGTGTCGGGTTTATTAGGGTTTTGGGTTAGGATTTTATGATTTAGGACGAGTAGGGGTGATGAAATGGAGGGAAATAGTTTAAATGTTTTGCATTGGAGGCTTGTAATATGTACTAAAAAGGTTGTACGAAATTCCTTAAGATTTTGGAGGAAAATGGTTAAATTTGAATACTATGCATTGTCGGGTTGTACATTGAGTTTAAATGAGTTGTACTAGGGTTTAGGAGTGAAAAGATATTCAAATATTATGCATTGTACATTTGTACACATGCCTTATTAGTTTGTACATTTATTTTGTATGTAAACATTACATATAGCTAGGGTTTTGTTATAAACGTTAACGAATAAATCCGTTTTGATATAACGTTATGGAAAGTACGTTAAATAGATAACGTATGGTAAAAATAGAGTTTAGAACATATTGTTTGACATATTATAATGTTTACTTGCTATAAACGTTGATGAAATTAGCATTGGTAGGTTGCGTGAGCACGTTTACTTTTGTAATGTAAGTTACGTTACATTATGGATGGAATAAAGCAAAAATCTTTCCATGAAAATGGTTGCATCTAATTTAATAGATGGAAATTATACTGAGAAAAATTGCATCTAATTTAATAGATGGATAATTACATAAAGGAAAATTGTGGGTTGTTATAAGTTGTAATAGGCATCTCTGTCACAACACCTTCCACTGTTTTTTGTTTTTGGCAAGGTTGCACCGTTCTCTATGACTTCCCACAGTGCATAGTCTATCATCTGGATATATTGTTCAATCCTCATCCTCCAAATCTCATACTCACTAGGTTTGAGCATGGGAACTTTGGATTCAGCCACCATGTGTGCAGAATCTTGATCTATATTTTTTTTAAAGGATCTTGTGTATAAAAACAGGTTCTTCTTATTCAAAGCTTTTTAACAAGCTTTGATACCACTTCTCGAGTATTCTTTCGATGTACGTATAGCCATTAATAGTATCATATCGCATCGGTCTAAGGAAAACATCCGTTACTCTCCTAAGCACTCATATGTTCTTTGCAATCATTTATATTCTGTATGTTAATAATTTAATCGCCACTTAACAACTTCACTCATATCCCAAGCACTCATATGTTCTTTGCAATCTTAACCCCATAAATATGAAGCTAGTAGTATAGATTAATGGGAAAATGGTCTGAAAAAGCATCGAACTTGTCACGTTTTCCTTTTGTAAGCTATGAACTTTTAACTTTTCTATAGTATGTCTACACTTTGCTAATCTTCCTATTGTAGTCATGATTAACAAAAAAGTTGGCGTGGTTTCAGACACCACCATCACACCACCGTACTTCCTCCTCAACCTTTAACTCAATCATTCAATCTCTTCTTCATCTTTTATTTTTAATATTTCCCAACCTTTAACTCAATCATTCAATCTCTTCTTCATCTTCCATTAAATCTCTTCCACCACCATCACACCATCGTACCTCCTCCTCCCAACCACCACCTTCTCCACTCTCCGCCACCAGTGGACCCCATTTCCCAATTTGGTACGGAAACACCAAAATATAAATGTAATATAATCTTGTTTCAAGTTTGAAAAAAAATAACATGCCCCTCAATTCTAGTTTGATACAAAATGGAACCAAGAACCAAGGATTTTTTTTATAGAAATGAGAACCAAGCCAAAGCTGGTGTCTGTCAAAGCGCACATCGTTACCAACAGTTCACCATCCACCACTTCTGACATAGGTGGTCAAAACTCAGGCTCGGGCTGTTAACAACCGAAAGTAAAAACCATCATGAGTCGAGAAAACACTAGTGCATAGATTCTAGGAGGGAAGCAACATATTCCTTAAAAGTTGATAACAACATAAAGAAATTACATCCGTGAAGTGAGAGAGAGATTTAACAGGATAGAGTCCTTTGAGTGTCGGATCAACCATCTTGGCAAGGGCATCAATGTCATGAAGTTGAGGTGTTGTCCATCACACCAAAGACTGCTCAGATCTTATCATTGAGCTATAAACATAAAATGCCACCATAAATAAGTACATGTCCTAAGAGAAAAAAGCTATTAAGGCTAACAAATTGCTATTATTGCACTGTCAGTTACCTATCAAATGGTTTTCTTCCTGTGAGTAGTTCCAACATTGTGACACTGAAACCATAGACATCACTTTTGATTGTGTATTGACTAGACATGGAGACCTTTGGGGCACTGTTGTCCAATTCCTGCATCCAAGGAAAATGTTATATCGAAGTCATATAAAAAGGGTTTTAGCTTGTTACTCCGATAGACCTAAAGCTTACCTGATCTGGAATAAGACTTGCTAAACCACAGTTAGAAAGGTGAGGATTGAGCTATGAGTCCAGCAATCCCCTGTCTATAAACGCCATAGTTGTGCCAAACCTCTTCTCTAATTTTGTCTTCTCAATCTCCTGCCTATCATCGTCATCATCATCTTCACAAATCACATCTTCTTCCTTAACTTTCATTTCACCAACATCAACCACAGATGATCCTAAATCTTCTTGCACCAATGATCTAAAATCACACTCAACCACATTACCCTCATAAGTTTTCACATAATTTTCAACTTCACTTCTTTCAGGCATTTCATCAAACACCTTATCATCATCAATCGCAACCCTACTTTCTTTTAACAAGTGTTTCAAAGTTCATCAAAAGAGTAACCATGTTACAGTAGGGTTGTTAAAAGCTTGTTAACAAGTGATGCCCAAGATATGACTTCACTGATGCCCAAGATATGACTTCACTATAACATTTTCCTTAGTTCTTGGGGTTGTTAAAAGCTTGTTAAAAGCATTGAACAGTGGGGTTGTTAAAATCTTGTTAACAAGTGTTTCAGAGTATTATCATCATCAATCACAACCCCACTTCCTTTTAATAATTGACACCGAAACACTTGTTACTCTGATAGACCTAAAGCTTGTTAAAAGGTAACCATGTTTTTGATGAACTTCGAAACACTCTTTTGATGAACTTCAAAACCCTTGTTAAAAGGTAACTTATTTAAAGTTTGGTCTGGTTATCAATGGTAGGTGGAACAATGAACCGAACATCTAGTTTGCATTTGTTGACTCAATTTCAAGACTTTATTGAATTCACCTGTGTTAGGAATTATGTTTTCCTAACTTAGTACCGTTAGTAATAATAGTTAGTACCGATAGTTATAATTAGTACTGACAGTACAAAGTGTTAAGTACTGATCAGTTAGTTAGTACCGTTAGTAGAAATTAGTTAGTACCGTTTAAGAGATATGTATGAGATATTATAGGAAAAGATATGTATTATCTTGTATGCGTTTTGTAAGTCTGTTAGGGTTTATCCTTGGTCTATAAAAGGATCCCTCATGGCATAGTTAGAGATATAAGTTCAATATACATCTCATACAATCATATCTCATAGTTAGTAATCTGTAATCACTCAAAGCAGATTAATCTGTAAACACTCAAAGCAATTAAATAGAAATCATTATTTAGTTTTTCATTGTTCTTCTTAGTACTTGTGTTAAGATTCCGCATTAGCACATAGTATTCATAGTCAGTGTTTCTATATAGTCAAACTGTATTTATACAAGTTGGCTATCACCCTTAGTAGGCTGCAAAGATCTATTCAGTTAGGGACTCACAAGTGGTATTAGAGCCTGTGAGAAACTCTGAGTAAGAAGAACAAACAAAACCAGTTATACATCTCCATACTATAAAACTAAACATGTTTGGATCACAAGATGAAATTCCACCACCTCCACCATCATCATCACAAACACCAACATAACAGACTCCTCACATAGTTTCAACCATTAAACTTCCTATTCTCAAAAAGGGAGAATATGACATATGGGTCATGAAAATGGAACATTATTTAGCCCATACAGACTATCCTATGTGGGAGGTTATACAAAATGGAAATGGTCCTGTATCAATCACAACAGATACACAAGGACAAATCAAGGTTCTGCCTCCAAGAACTGCAGAAGAAATTGTAGCACAGAACGAAAGAAAAGAAAAGCATGGACCAACCTTTGCTTATGGCTCTCAGAAGATCATCTTTCTAATCATAAGATGAATGATGCAAAAGAGATGTGGGTGCCATCAAATCCCAAATTTGGTGGAAATGACGAATCAAAAAGATGCAGAAGTAAATCTTAAAGCAATAGTGTTTTGAAGGAATCTCTGATCAAACTCAGAGGGCTTCATAAAGGCTATGACAGGTTCCAAAGTCTTCTGAGTGAATTAAAGATTCATGGAGCAGGTGTATCTACTGAGGATGCAAATCAGAAATTCCTTAGATCTCTACCTTCTGCCTGGTCTTAAGTTTCCTTAATTATGAGGACCAAACCAGGAGTAGACTGTCTCAGCTTTGATGATCTGTTTAATAATCCTAAGAGACTTGAGATGAAGTCAAAAGGCTCTAACTGCATCATCCTCTAGCACTCAATTGTAGCATTATGTCTATTTGAGAACACCAGCAATACTAATGATGTTAGTACCGCTTACAGTGTTTCTAATCATTTTGGTCAAAACTCACAGTGTGAACAAACTGGATCATCATACTCCTTGCTTGCTAATCAATCAAAGTGCCCTCACTGATCATGATGACCTGGAACAACTTGATGAATATACTTAGAAGACATGGCTTGAAATGGCAGGTGGCCATGATTCGATGGAATAAAGAAGTCTCAAAAGACTGGGAGAAAGCTAACAATTATGATGCAAAGGAACCAGTTGGGTTTTTGATAAAACCAAAGTTCGAATGCTTAATTATTTTTTTGCCATCAAAGACAAGCCATTTTGCTAGAGAGTGTAGAACCAAGGGAAATCAAGATAGTAGGAGAAGAGATGCTTGGAACTCTGGCAATAAGGATGGGAGAAGATCTGGTAAGCAGGAAGACTCTAAAGCATTGGTGACCATTGATGGAGAAGGTGTAGATTGGACCAGTCACTCAGAAGAAGAAGAAGATTATGCTTTGATGGCTTGCAATAGCTCAGGGTCCAACACAAGTAACTTCCCGGTTTCCAAATGAGTGTAAAGAGTCTTATGCTAAGCTTAAAAAACTGTATGATGCTCAGAGAGAACAACTTAGTGATGCAAGCATAGAAATAAAGGCATATACTCAAGGTCTAAAGAAAGTTGAAGCATAATTAGTTGCTCATCAACAAGGACAACTGTGGTATGAACAAAAGATAAAATTTATGAAGATAGATTTAGATGATAAAACAGATGTTCTAACATACCATAAGAAACTTTTGGCAGAAGCTATGAAAGAAAAAGAAGATTTAAAAGCTAAAGTAGAAAAATGGCACAACTCTTCTAAAAATCTTAGTAAACTGATAAATACTCAGATGAGTGCAAATGATAAATTTAGCCTTGGGCATGGGGATCACAGATATGATGGCATTTGAGTTATGAAATGAAGTTATTACAAGTGTATTAAGGGTAAGGAAAGTGATTTCAAAAATCCACCTTTGTATGATAGATTTGTAACAGCAGGAGGAATGAATGCTGTACCCCCACCCATGACAGGGAATTACATGCCATCTGGACCTGATATAGAAATAGATTACTCATAATTTACATATGGTCCAAAACAGACTCAACCTAGTGAATCTGAAACCCAAACGAGTGAATTTGATAGCTGTGAATCTAACATTAGTACTGAGACCTCCTGAATAGTGGTCTGAACCCAGTTGATAATGAATCTAATTTACATGTCAACTAAGGTCTGGTCTGATGCACCTATCAATGAGGGAGATTATGAATCAGATTAGTAAAAGATGATATGTGTCTTACCAACAAAGAACAGGAAACACCTAGTTTTGCTAACCAGCAAGTAAAAACTCCTAGGGAAACTGTTAAGAATCAATTCACACATAGTAAAAATCCTAAAGTTTGACAAAATGAGTTGAGTATGGGGTTTTACTCCAAGAGCTCAATGTTTTGTATGTGGAGTCTTAATCAACTAATCAGAGATTGTGATTTTCCATGAGAAGAGGATGGCTAACAACTGAGTTAAACAATAGGTAAACACGGAAAATTCTAGTCAAAGGGAGATAAGGCCAATTTGGAACAATGTGCAAAGAGTGAATAATCAAAACCAATTTGTTCCTACAGCAGTACTAACTAGAACTGGCAAAATTCCAGTTAATACTGCTAGAGCTAGCGGTACTAAGAATGTTAGTACTGCTAGGCATAGTTTTAACAGACAGGCAGTACTAACTAGTGCTGCTATGAAAGTTAATACTGTTAAGCCTATTGTGAATAGAGTTTAACCAACCAACTATTTTTCATAAAACTCCATACACCATTTTCAAGGCCTTTAATAAGACAACAACACTTAGAACAAATTTTTCAAAACAAAAAGTTAATACTACCAAGGTAAATGTAGTTAGTGCTGTTGGGGGGAAAAGGGAAACTGCTGTTAAGCCCTCAGCAGGTTGCAATTAGAGACCACAAAGACACAACTGGCACAATGTCTCCAAATACAATGGGGGCTCCAATCTATAAATTTGTTCACTTTCAAAGATTCACTAGGCAGACTCAAGCCCAAACAGGCTTGGGTCCCTAAGAGAATCTAATCTCTTTTAATTGATGTGCAGGATTATCCACACAGAGCTTTGCAGAACAAAGGAATTGTTGATAGTGGATGTTCCAGGCACATGACTGGAAACAAGGCCTACCTTGCTGAATATCAAGACTTTAATGGTGGCCCTGTTGCGTTTGGAGGAAGTAAAGGTTACATAACTGGTAAAGGTAAAATAAAAACAGGAAAGTTAGATTTTGAGGATGTGTGCTTTGTGAAAGAACTTCAGCATTTCAATCTCTTTTCTGTGTCACAAATGTGTGACAAGAAGAACAAAGTTCTTTTACTGACTCTGAATGTCTTGTTTTGTCTCCTGAATTTAAGTTACCTGATGCAAATCAAGTCTTACTTAGAATCCCCAGACAAAACAATATGTACAGTTTCAATTTAGAGAACATTGTTCCTTCAGGAGGTTTAGCTTGTTTAATTGCAAAGGCCACAATTGATGAATCTAACAAATGGCATAGGAGGTTGGGTCATGTAAACTTCAAAAACTTAAACAAACTCGTAAAGGGAAACTTGTAAAGGTTTACCTCAAAGTTTTTTCAAATGACCCACTACTTAATTTGCTTGTCAGAAAGGAAAGCAACACAAGGCCTCCTGTAAGGCCAAATCAGTGAGCTCAATTAAGCCACTCCTTACAACTTCTTCATATTGGATTTGTTTTGGACTACATCTGTCAGGAGACTTAAACCATAAGACATAATGCTGTTATCACTGATATTTTTTAGCAAGTTTAGTTGGGTGTTTTTCTAAGAACTAAGGATGAAACTAGTGGAAATCTTTAAGGCCTTTATAAGACAAATAGGAACCAATTGAATCAAAAAGTTTAAAACTATTAGAGTGATAATGGTACAGAATTCGAGAACAAGGATGTTATTGAATACTGTGGGTCAAAAGGGATCAAGAGGGAATACAGTAATGCCAGAACTCCACAACAAAATGGAGTTCTGAAAGAAAGAACATGAGCCCTTATTGAGGCTGTCTAGGACTATGCCAAGCAGATTCATTTTTAACCTAACACTTTTGGGCTGAGCAGTTAGTACTGCTTTGTTATGTTTCTTAATAAGTATTAGTGGACCAAGCCCAAATAAGACAACTTATGACTAATAACTGTAAAATCCAATTAATAATTTAATAAGACCTTTGGGTGCCAGTGACCATCTTGAATACCAATAGACCACGCTGGCAAGTTTGATGGGAAACAATGAAGGGTTTTTAGTTGGGTATTCTCTACAAAGCAAGGCTTTTAGGGTATACAATTTAGAAAACAAAAGAGTTGAAGAAAACCTGCACATAACCTTTTTAGAGAATAAACCAAATGTTGCAAGGAAAGGACCAACTTGGCTATTTGATCTTGATTATTTAACTGATTCTCTGAATTATCAACCTGTAAGATCAGAAAATCGAGTTAACAAACATGCAGGTCCACCAGAAGCTAATCAAAATGCAGGTACAGAAGACATTATTGATGCAGGGGATTCTGAAACAAAAGATAAATCTGCTTAAGACTACTTTGTACTGCCAATATGGTCTTCTTATTCTTCAACAATTAAGAGATCAAGAGCAGAGGATGCAGGTGTAGCACCTCACAAACATCTTTATTTAAAGACAGATGAAAAGCTAGTAGATAAGGAAGATCAAGTCTTTTTTGATGAACTTGAAAGACTTAAGAGGGAAGAAAAGGATGCTAATGAAAGACTTAAGATCAATCTCAACTACGTTCGTTTATACAAGCCCTAATCTCTCTCTCACCGACGATCACTCATTCCAACATAGTGGCTGTTCTTAAATCGTGCCCTAAGCACAATATGGTCGCATATTTAGAAAAGACTGAAGGCAATGCAGAGTTTCATGAGATCATTGATTTTCTTAAGCGGAGTTCCATTCATCATGCTCTCACTGTAAGTCCAGTAGTTTCTACTACATTTGTTGAACAGTTTTGGCCTTCCAGCTAAGTCCAAAATAACAACAATGTTAATGCACATTAATGCCAAAGTAGCTGGCAAGCCTGTCACTATCTCAGAAGCATCAATAAGAAGTGATCTTCTTTTTAATGATGCTGTCACCTTTTTAGAGAATAAACCAAATGTTGCAGGGAAAGGACCAACTTGGCTATTTGATCTTGATTATTTAATTGATTCAATGAATTATCAACATGTAAGATCAGAGAACCAAGCTAACAAACATGCAGGTCCACCAGAAGCTAATTAAAATGCAGGTACAGAAGACATTATTGATGCAGGGGATTCTGAAAAAGAAGATGAATCTGCTCAAGACTATTTTGTACTGCCAATATGGTCTTCTTATTCCTCAACAGCCAAGAGGTCAATAGCAAAGGATGCAGGTGATGCACCTAACAAACATCCTAATTTGAAGACAAATGGGAAGCCAGTAGATAAAGAGGATCAAGTCTTTTTGGATGAACTTGAAAGACTTAAGAGGCAAGAAAAGGATGCTAATGATGCAGTTGAAGCTCTCAGGAAGGAGTTTGCTCAAGAAACTGAGAATTTGCTTATACAAGCAAGAGATGCTAAAGCTAGCAGTACTAACATAGTTAATACTTTTAGCACACCAGTTAGTACTGCCAGTCCTTATGATGGACTATCCTTCACTGATATGGGGATGCCGAGTTTCATGTGTCTCAACCATGATGGACTTCCTTTATGGAAAAATTAATGAAGAGGTCTATGTGTCTCAACCACCAGGTTTTATAGATCCTAAGTATCCTCAGAAAGTCTACAAGGTAGTGAAAGCACTCTATGGCTTACACCAAGCTCCTAGAGCCTGGTATGCTACTTTATCTACTTTCTTGTTGCAGCATGGATATAGAAGAGGAACTATTGACAAGACTCTTTTCGTTAAGAAGGACAAACATGATATCATTAGTCTAACATTTGATTTTGAATCCATAGAACTTGCCCATAGCAATTGGCAGCAGCAACATATTCTGCCTCTATAGTAGAAGTAGCCACAATGGTCTACTTTTTGCATTGCCAAGAAATAAGTCTCCTGCTAAGAAATTGATGAGATTCCTAAAGATACATTGGATTATATGGAGACTGAGGATGCTCAAGATCTGGGGAGGACAAGAGATGTAGTGGATGAAGAGAAGGAGAATGCTGAAGATGTACTTAGTACTGCTCAACAAAAGGTTAGTACTGACAAGGAAAAAGTTAGTATTGATACACCAATAGTTAGTACTGACGGATCCAAAGTTAGTACCGACAAGGAGAAAGATAGTACCGATAGAACAGATTAAGGTACTAACAAGGAGAAAGATAGTACCGATAGAACAAATGAAGGTACTGATGATCAAACTGAAGGAGGAAGGGATACTCAAACTACTCAAACACCTACTTCTACAATATTTGGAGATGATGAAACAATAGCTAAGGTTCTTCTCAACATGAGCCAAGCCAAAGCAGTTTCAAGAGAGAATGATAAAGGAGTAGAGTTTAAGTATATTGAAGAAACTGAGAGACCTAGGCCTACTTTAACTAGATCATTATTGACATTGAAGCCTCTTCCAAAGATTGATCCAAAAGACAAAAGGAAAAAAGAAAATTGAAGAGGAAGATGAGTCTGAAAGTGATTCTGATGGTATTCCTGAAGCTGAAAAGAAGTTTAAGCAGCTGGCCAGTGATGAAGAAATGGCTAGAAAGTTGCAAGAGGAATGGGAAACAGAAGAAGAAGGGAAAAGGTTAGCTGAAGAAGAAGCTACCAATGATGCTCTCATAAGAAATTATAATGACATAAAGGCAAGAATTGAGGCTGATAAACTTTTAGCTAAAAGGCTTCAAGAACAAAAAAAGAGAGCAATTCACAGTAGAAGAAAGAGCAAAATTCCTTCATGACATAATTGCTGCTCAAAGAAAATCCCTTGGTCAACAAAGGTCAAAAGCTATCAGGAACAGACCACCAACAAAGAATCAACTGAGAAATTAAATGATGACCTACTTGAAGCATGTAGGAAATTACCAGCACTCTCATTTGAAAACCAAGAAGTTTGAGGAAATACAAGCTCTGTATGAAAAGATAAAAAGGTCAGATGAAGATTTCATTGCAATTGGGTCTGCTGAAGATGAAAGAATGATCAAAGAGATGAATGAAAAAGGGATTGATTCTTCTAAGAATGAAAGTGTCAAGGAGGAGGATAAAGAAGAAAAATGTACTAAGAAAAGAAAGAGTGGTCATATCAAAATGATTGCAAGGAAAAAGCCAAGAAAACAATCAGATGATGATAGTGATGATGAACATAGAAAGTGCCTGAAGATTGTTACATTTGAGAGTATCTTAGATAGTGAGATAATGGAGAAGAAATCAGTTATTGCTAGATTGAATAAGGTATCATCACCAGATGGAGATTATCTTGTTATCTACAGAGCCAATGGGAATTTCAGGGCATTCAACTATCTGAAGGAGATACTTCATATTAGGCAAGATCTATTTCATTTGTATGACTTGATGAGGGAGCAGTATTCAGAAGTTACATTAGATAGATTTGCATTGATTCTTTGGGGAGACTTGAAGATTATGATAGTTAGGAAGTTTGTAATAGTTAGTTACTACTGGTAGGTATGTAGTTCCTACTGGTAGAGTAAAGTTGTTCCTACTGGTAGGTATGTAGTTCCTACTGGTAAGGATAATGTTATAGTTAGTGTTGGCAGAACAAAAGTTATTCCTGCTGGTAGTACAATATGAAATTGCTGTTTAAAGAGTATCCTATTCAGGATGATCAGTGTGCCACGATCAAGTCGCCCATCGTAGCTTTTATTCCCCGGGGGGGGGGGGGGGGGGGGGGGGGGGGGGGGGGGTGGGGGGGGGGGGGGGGGGGGGGGGGAGTTATTTATTTTTTAGATGCTACCCATTGTCCATCTGAGGGCTAAAGCATGGTGACCTTTCAATCACTGCAATGTGCCCAAATTGTTCATTCTATGGTGTCCCTTCGCTCCTCCAAAAGGTTTGTTAGGAATTTTGTAATAGATAGTTACTACTAGTAGGTATGTAGTTCCTACTGGTAGAGTAAAAGTTCCTGCTGGTAGGTATGTAGTTCCTATCGGTAAGGATAAAATTATAGTTAGTGCTGGCAGAACAAAATTCATTCCTGCTGGTAGTACAATATTAGTCCTGGTAGTATTATGCTTACTTCGGGTTGATAGTAAAAGTTAGTTAGTGATATAGATATGCATGAGATATCCTAGGAAGTGATAATACTTATCACTTTAGCTTTTAGAGAGTCTTAAGGAAACAAGGAGTTAGGGTTTCTTGGGTATTTAAGAAACCTACGGCCTTGGATGAAGGCAGTGATTGGATTCATTAGAAAAACACGTTCATTATCAATAGAAAAGATCCATAGAGGATCATTGTTTTTAGTAATTCTTTAACTCTGTTGTTTATATTCCGCGTAAACAATAGTTTAATTGTTATGAAGTCTCTCTTAGAGTTGCTTGTTGATTACTTAAGTGCTCAACAACTTAACAGGAGTAAGTCTATATAGGGGCCTACAAGTGTATCAGAGCTAGAGAGAGCCTCTGTTATAGTAACATTACTATTCGTTATCATAAGAACCTTCACAACGTCTTAACACATAAATCCATCCAAAATAAACCCTTTGCCATCACCATCAGTATATCTACATTCACTTTCCCATCCAAACAACTGAACCTGTGTTCGCATACATCAATCTGAACAGTCTTGTGTCTCAAACTCACACTCAACCTACAACTACCTGTCCTTATCAACTCCAACAATATCACACTACACTGTCTCAAACAATAATGCCAAATTTCCTGTACTTAAAGAAGAAGAATATGAGACGTGGGCCTTGAGTGGAGTATATGGTCATGAACCATTGATCACAAACTTGTGGAATATTGTTCACTAAATGGCAACAGTAGGCATAAAGACTGGATAGAGATCAAAAGGAAATATTATGATTCTTCCACTTGTTTCTGTTGAAGAACAACTATTGCTTGGTTCAAGAGGAGACAAAAGCAAAGATCTATATTGCTTCAAGTCTTTCTTTGAGGATTCATTGTGCTGATTTTCACTTTCTAGATGATGTGCAAGGCGGATATTTGGTTTGGCTATCCAAACGCACGATTATTTGGAGGTAAATGATGAGTCTAAGAAAATGAGGAAATCAATGCTAAGCAGGAAGTTTTCAGAATTCTAGGTATATGAATCAGAGGGTTTTGCATAAGGGATTGGACAGTCTTCAGAAGCTTTGAGTCAAACTCATATCAGATGCAAGCTGAGCCAGTCAATGAAGAATTTGTTACATGGAAGTTTCGTAAAGCACTTCTACCCTTCTTGGTCACTGGTGGCTTTATCATCTTATAAACAAAGGAGGTCTTGATATATAAGCTTTGATTGATCTTTTTAATACAAGCTTACGGACTCTTGAAAATTGTTGTGAAAGGGTTGGCTCTAAGTATGATCAAGACAGGTATCTTCTGCTCCATACCCATACAGCCATTTTTTAGTGTTGCTTAGCACTAATTTAAAGATGTATATCCTGATCAATCCCAATTAAACCATTTTACTTCTGCTTCATCATGTCCTACTTGCTTATGTTTTTTTTTTTTCTCCAGCATGTGATGACAAATGTTCTCCATTCTTTTGTTGCTAAAAGTGATCCACAACAGCAGATCACTTATGAAGATTTTGATCAAATTGGGAAATTGGATTTAGAGGAATTAGACATCAAATGGTAAATGGTAATGCTCTTTGTTAGGATTAACAGATTTGAAAAGAAAGCTGGGAGAAAAATGAAGTTTAATAACAAGGATGCTGTAAGGTTTTACAAGAAGAAGGTCAAATGCTATAAATGTTCAGAGTTGGGATACTTTGCTAGGGAATGTACAGGAAAACAGTTGGATTCTAAAGCAAGGTACTCTTCATTCAAACTTAAGGAGCTGGATAAGACAGAAGAACCAAAGGCCTTGTTGTCTGTTGATTCAATGTTAAACTGGTCAGATCATGAAGGTGATGATGTGGAAAATGGTGCTGCTCAAGTATATGGGATGATTGTTGATGCTACTGGTGATGCTACTGGTGATGTTGCTGATGATGTTTCTAATGCTGTTGCTGAATTTGCCCTCATGGGTATCTCTTCTCAGGTACATACTTGTCCTTTTGGTTGTAAACATCTATATGCTGAACTTAAAAAGGAATTTGACAATGTAGAAGTTCAATACAAAGAGTGTTATATCCAGGTTCAAGCATATA
>BQNB010134583.1:0-18292 GCA_026074375.1 Tanacetum coccineum | reverse complement strand
TTCAAGTGAGCCTCATGAAGATGTTAAGTTAATAAAAGTGGCTAGAGAGACCTTAGGATGGCATTGGAAGATTCATTGAGGTTTTTTTTCGTATGTGTTTGCATGAATTATTGGATGCTCATTTGGTTGTATTAGGTTTGCGATTCATGGTCTTTGTATTGATGATTCTCTTGTCATTAATGCAAGACGATGTACGGATTCTTTTGTTGTTTTTCGGTATTGTCATGACACATTGTGTCTTTTATAATCATTTATGAAATTAGTGATCATCTATTGTTGACACCATTGTGTTGTGGTGATATCCATGATGTTACGCCTCGTGTTCTGTCTTGGCGGGGTGTGGCAGCAAGTAGCAACTTGGGTTAAATCAGGACATAGACCAATCAGTAATGAGTAATTGTACTTGTGTTCATACGTTTGAAATAAGCAATATTCTCACCCCAAAAGATGATTTAAAATAGTAGAGTAGGGGCTATGAAAACTCACCTCGATATCAAAATACTACAATAAACTATAGGCATGGAAAATTGAGATGACACTCTATCTGACACCTAAATAATGAAATCTTGTCTACTTTAACATGCATGCAAAACAAGTGAGTTACAATGCATTCATCCTTAGTAAGTGCTTTGAGTTTATGAAAATCTTTATTCATAATACTTGTAAAAACCAAAGTTCTCATGATACGTCTTTCCTCGTTAGGTCAAGTTCTCTACTACATGTTCATATCTGTATGTCATGTTACTTACCCATAAAATATTAGAGGTTGTATGGTATAAGATCATGATTGAGTCCATGGTCGGATAAGTCTCTAAGTAGGTCAAACAGTCTACTTATGTCCGAATGTCCAAAAAGAGGTTTTTACGTCTATTGGGTCTACATAAAGGTATAAATTTCCAAGTTATCCTGTTTCAAGTATTTTAATAGGTAAGGATTAGTATGAAATGATATAAGTCTTGATTAGGTCTCATTATACCAAAACTAAGTTAGAGTTTTTAAGAAAATACTAGCAGAATTTATTATGACTTTATTCTAAACGGGTCAACTTTAGGTGTTCGCCACGACTTCGTTATTCGTCCTTTTTATTTGGTTCTTTTGCTGCCTTCTTTTCATATTATAATCCATCTAAAACAGTAGGGTTTCCATTTTAATATCACTTCTAGATGCTTTGTTAAATTAGCAAAAGTTGGTGCATAATTATGATCCTTTATATTACACATAAAATCATAGATCTTCTCGGGTCGATATTTTGGTCGTTTCTTATCTGTTTTAAGTGATTCTAAAGGCCAATGAAAGCTTATTATGTCTACTTTATAATGGTCAAGGGTTATGTTCTTAATTTTTAACCATTTATGTTCGAAATCAAATTTAATATGTCATGTTTTTACGTACGCGTGTAGGTTTTTACTTATGCATGTAGCTTTTTACGTGTGCATGTAACTTCTTTCAAGTTATTTTTGAACTTTAACAACTTCTAATTAGAACTAATGCATGTAATAAAAAGTATTGAACATGGAAAAATGCAACTCACAATGGTTTAGACGATTAAAGAGACGTACGAGCTAGAAAATCCTAGAAAACCACATTTTCTACTTCTACTCGTACAAACCCAAACCAAAGCTATAACCTTAAGTAAATAATGTTTTGTGATCACTAAAACAACCCAAGAGAGTGTATTTGCAGGTTGTAAGAGTATGGCATCAAGTGAGCAAACTAAAACTAGTTTACACGAAATTAGGTTTTAGTGCACACTTAGGGGTTTCTTCGACTAGTTTAGGTTCTTGTTTGACATGTAGGGGCTGTTTAGGGTTAATTCTTGTTTAGGATTATTTTGTAGGTGTTTAAGGAACATACAAGTAAGGTTTACAAGTATCAAGTGAGGTTCTTGGTTGATCAAAGTGTGTGTTTGGGGCTGTTTGTGCTCTCGTCAAAACAAGGAAGCAAAAGGGAGTGTGTGTGTTTTTCAAATGTAATGGAAGCTCCAAGACTTCAAGTGCTGTGTTATAACCTTCCAAGGATCATGAAATCTCAGCCATTATCACAAGGAATAGTGCATTGATCAAAAAGAAATGAATGGGAGGGTTATTAGGGATTTTTGAATGGTATGGGCACATTATGGTATTATTAGGCTAGCAAGTTGTCTAAATAATGTATGGTATTTTGAAAACCTGAATATATAATGTAAAAACATGTTACCAAGGTAAATGTAAAGGTTTAAGGAAGGTAAATATGAAATATAAGCAAGTATTAAGCATAAGGTGGTATTTGGTGAAGTTATGTTGTATAAACCTGGTTACAAGGTAATTTGTGGGTAAAGCATATCAAAATAAATGTAACATGGGTAATTAAGGGTAAATAAGGTTTACTTGAGTGTTAGATATGATAAGTTGAGTTTACGGTACGTTATACGAAAGTAAAAATGATTATTGGGCGAAATAAGGTATTTAACGGTTTAATAAACGTACATGGACGTTTAAATGTTTAGAATTATATCTCATGAGTTTACTACTAATGTAAACTCATTTTAGAGTTTTGTTTAGGTGTTGGGATCACAAGAATATAAGGAAAATATTTCATTCACAAATAACGAGCAAAATACGATCGTATTGCTAATATGCTCTAAAATATCCTTTTATGCTTGAAATGCAATATTAATGATGTTTATATAGTAATTAGGCTCTCTATAGCCTAAAACATTGTATCTCCCTCCTAGGATAACTTCCTTGTGAGATTAAATGGTAATTCGATAGTTTCACGGTAAATAGTTACGCGTAAATGGTTAAAAGTAAAACCTACATTTTACGGAGTGTCACATAATTCAAGTTCTCCTTGATTTAATTTTGCTCAATCAAGAGTGTCAAAAAATATATATTGGATTATATATTCCGGCAACAAGTGTGAGATCGTAATGCATGAATGGAAAATGTTTTTAGCATATATTAACAATGTATGAAAGTAGATTTTCATGAATTCATAGTCGTGATAAGTATTTTTGTAAGAATAGTTTGGGATTTGTACATACATATATTAAATTGAGAAGCTTAAACCTTGGCAAAACCGAGATTACTAATACGTAATTTTGTATAGAGGTGATCTTTTTGAGAAATTCCCAATCTTTGATTTTATGCAAAATAGAATCCCAGACTCAGAAGGAAAATAAAAACTTTTTACAAACTGTCAGATGGCCGGTCCCCTTAAATACATGGCCGCCCCCTTAACATTAAGGGGACCGCCCGTTAAGAATTAAGAGGGCCGCCCATGTGGGGAATTATTTTTCCTAATTTTTCGAGTTTGGCATTTCAGTTTTGATTGTAGTTCATTGTTCATGTTCACTTTTAAGTTCTTATTAACATTTATAGGGATGAAAATACTTAATAAGTACTTAATCAATTTGTTCCATCATTCTGATGAAACCTTTTCTATTGAAATATTCCCTTTTTGAACATTGTCATGAAGGAAATGGTGACGAATCTCAATGTGTTTTGTACGAGAGTGTTGTACTAGATTTTTACTTAAGTCTATAGCCCCTTTGTTATCACGCATTATAGGAATGTCATCTAACCTAATGCCATAATCTACGAGAGCTTGTTTCGTCCATAGTGCTTGTTGACATGCCTTTTCGATGCTTACATATTCGGCTTCGGTAGTGGAAATAGCAAGAGCGGTTTGCTTCTTCGAAAACCAAGATGTTAAACAACATCCCATAAACGTGCAAATACCACTAGTACTTTTACGGTCCACATAATCTCTCGCATGATCAGAGTCCGCATATACTATGGTTTCTATGCCGAACCCCTTATGATACGATAATCCTAAGTGCGTAGTGCCTTTAACGTATCGAAAGATATGTTCAACCGCTTCAAGGTGAGAGGTTTTGGGATCCTCTTAGAAGCGTACACAAAGGCAAACACTAAACATGATATCGGGCCTACTTGCCGTTAAGTATAATAAACTTCATATCATACCTCTATATTTGGTATTATTTACGGACTCACCTTCTTCGTCTTTCATGAGTTTCGTTTCCGTAGACATATGAGTTTTCATTGGCTTATAGTCTTCTAATCCAAATTTCTTAAGCATTTATTTTATATATTTTGATTGATTAAAGAATACACCATCTTCTAATTGTTTTATTTGTAGACCTAAGAAAAAATTTAGTTCCCACATCATACTCATTTCAAACTCATCGTGCATGATCTTGGAAAAATCATGACACATTTCTTGACAAGTTGATCCAAATATAATGTGATCGACATATATTTAGACAATAATGAGATTGGGGTCTTTCTTTTTAGTAAAGAGTGTGTTATCTACCATTCCCATGGTGTAATCATGTTTAATAAGAAAGGCTTTCAATCTATCGTACCAAGCTCTAGGAGATTGTTTAAGTCCGTAAAGCGCTTTCTTGAGTCTATAAACATGATTCGGTTTTGCGAAGTCAATGAATCCCAGAGGTTGTACCATGCAAACCTCCTCATTGATAAAACCGTTAAAGAATGCACTCTTTATATCAATTAGAAATAATTTGAAGTCTAGTGCGCAAGCATAAGTTACTAATATTCTTATGGATTCTAATCTAGCTACGGGTGCATAAGTTTCGTCATAATCAATTCCTTCTTGTTGATTATAACCTTGGGCAACTAGCCTAGCTTTATTTCTAGTTACAATACCATTTTCGTCGAGCTTATTTCTATATACCCACTTGGCTCCAATAATGGTCATATCCATAGGTTTAGGGACTAATTTCAAAACATCATTTGATATAAATTGGTTTAGTTCTTCTTGCATGGACATTACCCAACTTACCTCTTTTAAAGCTTCATTTACATTTTTAGGTTCTATTGTTGAGAGAAAAGAAAAAAAATACTTTTGTCTTGAGCTTGTGATATACGAGTTCTTTAATTTAGGTTACCAATGACATAATCTAGGGGATGACTTTTAGATTCTTTGATGTTTATGATTTCATTATTTTCTAATGATTTATATTCGAGATCATTGCCTAAGGGTTTTGTTTTAGTAACCTCAATAGCTTCTTCTTCGACTAAATCATCATCCTCCAATGGTGATGTTTTAGGCAGGGGAAGAGTTTCATCGATTGTCACATTTAAGGATTGATATGTGTGAAAACACATATCCGTTTTATATCAAAATAAACCCTAAAAAGACAAAATTATGCTTTAAATGCTTGAATATTGCTTGTTTTGTCTTTGTGATTATGTAGGTACGGATAAAGCAAAAATCACAAGAAAACGGTCAAAACCGGGCAAACACGGACACGGGAACGGAAGAGCACGCAAAAAAGGCCAAAAAGTCAGCAGTGGTCAACCCTCAGTCAACCCTTGGTCAAATTCACAACATGACAAAACCAATCAAATTTCCAAATCAGCCCTCAAGATAATCCAAATTGCATAAATAGCCCAAAAAGCCTAACGGTGTTAACTTCTATTAATAAAAGTTAACACCCGTTAACTTTTTATATCAAATCCACAACCAAGCCCGAGCCCATAATTTTTATAACTAACATCCGGCCCAAACCCAAGTCAAAGACCCGGGTCAAACACAAATTAAACGCACCCTTTATAAGTTAAAAAGGGCGGGAGATACAGTTTTACTGTTCATCTCCTTCCCCAATTAACCACTAGATAAAAAAAAGGAGCAAATGGAAATTGGCAATGTGGATCAACAATTCAAGGGATAAAGTTCAACATGGCAGGGTTAAAACGTCATTCAAGCATCTGATTGGCTAAACCCAAGAAAGAATGACACGGTGGCAAGCAAAAGAAACACAAGGAATGAAGTTATTTACTCTAGAATCACTCTCAAAAGAAGCACAAGCTGTCTCAATCACGGATTGCCAAGCTGGCAATCCGTGTGAGATATGATGTGATCCAACGGCTAAGATTGCTCTTCCAATCATTGAGAGAATGTACGGATGAGATTAAGAGGAGCGTGTGACTACCAAGAGTACTAGAAGGATCAACTGGATGCTATAAATAGAGGCCTGAGCTCACACACACATATCTTCTTTTTCTTGTAATTTTTTTTTCAATTAAATTAGCTTATGTAGTTTTTAGTTAAACATGTAATTTCCTCTTTTAAATCCTTGTAATCTCTTTTCTTAAGCTTTGTAATCTATTTTGAAAGAAATCAGAAGTTTAGTGTTAATCATCTGTTCTTAGTCATAAAATTCTCAATAAGCCAAATGTTTGCTACTGTCACTCATAAGCTCACACAAGCTCATTCTAGCTCTCACAAGTCTCTAAGCTTGTGATTGAGCTTAATTGGCCATTTAATCTACTTAAACTATAAAAACAGCTTAATACCTTATCTTATTGGATTTTGAGCTTATGGAAGGGAAGCTAGCAATGGAAGAGCTTCCATGGACTTTTATTGGCTTATCAATGATAAGCCAGAGCTAATAGATAAGCTCTAAGAGCATTTTAAGCTTTTGTTTAGCTAAAGCTCCTTGTAAGTCTCTTTTACTTTTCTGTTTTAAATTCCTAGTATAGAATTGCTTATTTAGTTTAAACTGCTTGCTTATCTGTGCTTATTTGATTGATTTCTAGCTTAATAAGTATGTTCAGCTATCTTAGTTCAATTCTTATAGTTTAGATTTAGTTTTTTTTCATTTAGTTTCAAAAATCAATAAAAACTCAAAAATAAGTAGTTTAGTGTTAGCTTATAGTTTCTAGCTTAGTGTTTGTTTAGGATTGCTTATTAGGCTTATTTAAAGTTGTTTACTATCTGGTTTTTGAGTTTGGATATCTAGAATTAAATTTCTAAGCTAAAAATGGCATTTCAGAAATTTAAGGGGTGTTTGGAACAAGTAGTACTAACCTTGAGTTAGTACTGCTAGTGTTCTTTAGTTAGTTCTGGTAGAAGTAATTGAATAATTATTTATTTTAATCTCTTTCAGTTGGTTATTAGTATAGGATTAGTAGGCTAGATTAGTTTTATCAAAGTTTTAATAGGACTAGTGGTTAAATATTTTCATTAAAACTCTTAAAAATCCAAAAAAATTAGGTTAATTCTTAGATCAGTGTTCCTGTCTTAATTACTAGTTTATATAAGCTCATTAGATTGGTAATAAGCTATTTTCTATCTGGTATCAAGGTTTTAATAACTAGATTTCATTCTCTCAAGTTTTAGTAAAATCTGTCTAGCTTAAAGGAGTGTTTGGATTAATAAAGTTTGACCTCATAAAGTCAAAATAAATTGGTGTTTGCTCTTTGGTCATCTTTGATTTCATTATTGAACAAGTTTTGAAAAGGTTTATAGGTCTAGTTTAAGTTTAAAATCAATCTAAGGATTATTATTTTAGCCCCTGCACCAAAAATATAAAAACAGTAGTAAGTAGATTTTAGGTTCTTAATCTAGATACTTAGCTTATATAATTTAGTTTTATGGTTAAAACTTGTAGCTTATAAGTAGTTTGATAAGTTGTCAAAAGCTCAGCTTCTGTCATTGCTAATTGAGTATTTTAGCTTAAGTTGTTTTTAAGCTTTCAAGTCTTAATTCTTGAGTTTGCTCTTTATACCACTAGATTCAGTTAGTTTAAAGTGTTGTTAGTTTAATTAGCTTATCAAATTTAGTTGCTAGGTATCATAAGCTATCTAGGGCAGCTTTTAGTTTTAAAATTGAGCTTAATTTGAGTTAAGTGCAAGCTTTTAGTTTCTGTAAACACCTCCAAGTCATCCAAAAACAACACTAACGTTGTTAGTGCACCTCAAGAGCCATTCGTCTTCAATCAAGACCCCAGTGAAAATTCTTCGCAAATTCCTCTACAAATTAACCTCAATTGTTGTTACAAGTGTGGTGATTTGTTAGACGATATTTTTTGTCAACAATGTACTTGCAAGTCTTGCGGGAACGGTGCTCATATTGGTTATAATTGTCCACAAAAAGCTCCGATTATTTCTAATCCAGAACAATGCAATCAAACCATTAATGAGCTCCCACAGACTTTGCCAAGTGTTCATTCGACATGCAATTATGAAGATGAGAATTCATTCACTTATGATTCCAAACCTAATTCTTTCAATGATTCTCTAAATATTCTCACCCACCCTCCACAACTCTAGTTTGAGACTTACTTGTGTGAGTTATGTGGAAATAATGTTTATTATGGTTATGATTGTCCACCACAGTTCCCGCTTGTCTATGAACAGGAGCCGTGTTACAATCAAAACTTTAATGATAATTATTTTCTACAAAATTCTCAAAGTTCTTCTCAACAATATCTTTGTTGTGAAAATTACGGGGGGCCTCATAAAACTTTTCAATGTCAACCAATGAATGAAGATTATTATAAGCAAAATTCTTGCTATGATCCTAATTCTTTTGGTTTTGACCAATATCAACCCCCGTAGTTTCCCGTCAATTATCCTACTCAAGAAACAAGTAGAGAAATTTTGCAAGCTCAAGAAGACTTAATGGAAGCTATACAAGCCTTTTTAAAGGAGTATGATCATAAACCTCCTAATGAAAAGTGCATGGCTTTATTGCTAGCCGAGGAGAGATTTCTTTAAGATTAGCTATGTTATGAGAAAGTGCAGAAATCAAACCTGAAGTTATGCAAGAATTGCTTCTTAAACTTATGGATGATTTGCAAATTCTTAAAGGAAGTCAACAAGAAAAGAAGGAGACGGCAGCTCAAAGTTTTATTCCATATTGGATTTCTTCTATGATTGATGATGGATAGAACTAGGAGACACTTTTGAAAGACGTTTACACTTTCTTAAGGAATTTTAGTCGTATATCTTTTGGAGTAACACCAAAGTTATATTGATAGCTTGGGAAAGTTTTGGCGAAATTAAAGATGCTTTGATGGACAAGCAATATCGACAAGAGGATATTCAACAATTGATGAGTAAACTCCTTGAAGATGTGCGAAATATCAGTGAAGAGAGAATATATTAATTGTCCAAGCTGGAATCGTCCGCTTTTCTACTTCGATGATGACGATGATGAGTATACTGTTATATGGAGAAGGCCTAAAGCAATCAGACCCGATGAACTATCTGAAGAATCCGAGGACTCTCTAATAATGAAGGACGAGCATCTTGATACTATTCCTGAAAAGGAATCGGACGAAGTAATAAAGTCTAGTGTTGAAGACCTTGTCCCAATCCCAAGTGAGTCCGAGGATTTTTCCGATAATGAAAGTGAGTGTGATGTGCCCGTTAATGATGAAACTTTTCCGACTTTTACAACTTTCTCGAATCCTCTTTTTGATTCAAATGACGATTTCACCTCTAGTGATGATGAGTCACTTTCTGATGAGGACGTTCCGATGGAAATTTTCAAAATTTATTCGAACCATCTTTTTGATGATGAAGAAATCATTTCTCCAAAGATTGATCCGCATTCTTTTAATGCCGAGTCTAATCTTATCGAATCTTTGCTTAATCGAAATACTTTGATTGATTCTTCACCTAAGTTTGATTTTTTTTTCGAGGAGTTCTCCGGTGAACTCGCTCATATCGATCCAATTCCACCAGGAATTGAGAAAGCCGACATTGATCTAGAGGAAGAAATTCGACTTGTTGAGAATTTGTTATATGATAATTCATCTCCACGACCGTCGGAAGAACTCAACTTGGAAATTGCTGATACGATTCTTGAGTCTCTCTCTCCATTTCTAAAACGTATTTTAGAAAGAACAGTTGGAGAAAACCATGCCTCATGGTCCGATAGGCTTGATGACGCTCTGTGGGCATTTCCTACCGCTTATAAGACACCAATTGGTTGTACTCCTTACAAGCTCGTGTATGGAAAGTCGTGTCATCTACCTATCGAATTAAAGCATAGAGCGTATTGGGTATTAAAACATGCTAATTTCGATCTTAAAACCGTGGGTGATCACCGTAAGCTGCAACTTAATGAACTCAATAAGCTTCGTGATCAAGCATATGAGAATTCTTTGAATTTATAAGGAGAGGACAAAGAAGCTTCACGACTCAAAGATCAAAAACCGCATTTTCAATGTTGGTGATCAAGTCTTGCTTTTCAACTCTCGTCTAAAGATATTCTCGGGAAAGCTTAAAACCCGATGGTCCAGCCCTTTCACTATAACCGAAGTTTTTCCATATGGCACTGCAAAATTGTCTCACTCTGACGGATCAAACTTCAAAGTGAACTGCCACCGACTTAAGTACTACTTCGGAGGGGACACACCAACCATGGTTGTCCCAGATCTCCAAACTTTCCCTAAGGACGAATGAATTCAGGGATCGAGTCAAGCTATGTGACTCGGTTACCAAAAACAAAGCGCTTCGTGGGAGGCACCCCATGCTTATCCATTTTCTATTTTCTTTCTAGCTTCTAATGTGTTGTGAGGAGGCTTGTACTCTTCCGTTCTTTGTGTTTGTTGTTTGTACTTGTGATTGTTTGCAGGATTGACCCAAATTTTCTGAAGACTCTCGTGTTCGGTGTTTTGTCCCAGTTCACTCGAGCTTCCTAGCCTTTGCTTGCCATTAGTTTAGGGAAATCCGATATCCTAAAAATTATTATCGGCTAACATTTATCTTATAGCACACTTAATAAACGGCTAAAGATTTTTGTGATACTTTCTTCATGTATGAGTTATACATTCGACCTTTTTGAGCTCTAGTATGGGGTTTTAAGTCTTAGGCTAGGAAACATTGAGGACAATGTTTGATTTTAGTATGGGGTAGTATATCTTCGATATGATCTTACCTACTTTTACCCGTTGTTCTCACGTACCCCGTTTTCCTACAAAAATTTCAAAAATTTGAAAATTTTTAATATTTTCAAAAATAAAATAAGTGTTTTTGTCACAATTTTGACTTTTTTGCTGGGTAGAATAAGAGTAAATTTTGACCCGATCGAGCGTGTTGAGCTCTAGCTTGTTTCTTAACTTTTAGGCTAAGCGTTTGCTAATTTGGGAAGAACGAAAAATGATAGAGTTAAGTATGAGTAGGATGCTAAACAAGGATTAGTTGGAAATCTTAAGAGCTCATGTATGTAACTTGTTGCTTTTTCTCCCATAAGCTCTTAATCGGATTAATATACGTGCTGTTTTTGGAGATTAAACTTAAATCAACAAATTTTTATGTAATATATAGCAAAAAATTTAGTCTTAGTTCAAATTTATACTTGAATTTTTCAAAAAGAAGTCTTCTATATATATAAAAAAAATGATAAAATGATAAAAAAAACAAATATAATAATAAAAGCCGTGGGCTGATAAAAGTTTGCTGCCTCTTGCCGGCTCACAACCGATGTGGTAGTCTTCTAAAGAAAGCCCATAGTAAGAATAAAGATCCGAGACTGATAAAAGTTTGCTGCATCTTGCCGGCTCACAACCGATGTTGCAGCCTTCTAAAAGGTCGAGGGTTACAATTGCATAAATGTCTAAATAGTTAAATTAAATTAATAAATTGACTTCTTTTTGTTAAATTCAAATATGCTTTTGCACTTTGACTATTCTATTTTATAAGCTATGAATATTCGGGAAACCTGAGAGTTTTTGAAACCTAAGGTCCGTGAGTCCTGATACTAGTCTCTGTGAGGTGTCAAAAGCCTGGTCACTTAGCCGTAAGGTTGGGATGTGCCGAGACGAAAGTCGCTACATGGGATGATCTCGCCTTCAAACTCATTATTCTTAGGTGGAACGTGAAGCATAGTATGTTGCAAAAAGTTGATCCATGGTTGAAATTCATAAATAGCACACTCACTTAAGATATAATAAATGTCGGGAGTGAAAAGTTCACAAGTTGCAAATATGAGTAGTGTTAGCATCTTAACTGATATTTAGCTGTGATTTCGTTTTAAGCATGGTTGGGATAAGTGAAAAGTCAGGAACGATGAATTTATCCTTTTTGGGGCATTCTCGGATCGAAATGCATCTTGTTCTATGATCCCTAATAGTTATGGAAATAATAAAAGTCAAAATAATCTTAATTAAATTTAAAAAAATGAAAAGTTTTAGAAAAATAGGAAAATAGGGGTGTTTTATAACTTGTGATTTCTTAATTTTTTCCACAAAAATCTTTGCTACTTTTCAAAGATTTAGTTTGGGGAAGTTTTGAGGTATTTGGTTATAGAGCATATAATATTACGTGAGGACACACAATCGATTAGTTTGGGGAATTTTGATATGTGTGAAAACACATATCCGTTTTATGTCAAAAATAGCCCTAAAAAGACAAAATTGTGCTTTAAATGCTTGAATATTGCTTGTTTTGTCTTTGTGATTGTGTAGGTACGGATAAAGCAAAAATCACAAAAAAACGGTCAAAAACCAGACAAACACGGACACGAGAACGAAAGAGCACACAAAGAGCAGGTACGGATATTGCAAAAATCTCAAGAAAACGGTTAAAATCGGGACAAACCACGGACCGGGAACGGAATTGATGTTGAAGAGCCGAGGAGAATGCTATCAAAGGTCAATAAAAGTTAACCTATGGTCAACAGTGGTCAACCTTAAAAAGACAAAACCCAAAAATTCCAAATCAGTCCCTCAAAGTTAACCAACTTGCAAAAAGAGTCCTTAAACCCTAACGGTGTTAACTCTTGTTTATAAGAGTTAACACCCGTTAATCCCTTATAAGAAATCCAATAAGCCCGAGCCCAAACACATCCCGTGGCCCAAACCATTATAAGCCCGAAGTTATTAACCCGGGTAAATCAAAAAGTCAAACATCCCTTTATAAAAGAAAAGGCGCGGGAAATGTTGTTATTACTATTCACCGTCTTCTTCCTTTTACCACGAGGTCAAAATCAAGGGGCAAGTGCAAATTAAGGGCATGGAAGGGTAATTCAAGTAAACAAAAACAATTGATAATAAAAAAAAATAAATGGCTGCTGTTACACGTTGGCAGAGTATTACATCATCTCTCATTCTCATTGGCCAAAACCCAAAGGGAATGACACGCGGTTCTGACAACAAACACACAAGGAATGAGGATTTTACACTAAAACGCTCACGAAAGAAGCACAGGAGTGTCACATCATGGATTGCCACACTGGCAATCCGTGTGAGCTAAGATTTGATCTAACGGACCCCAATTGAGATCCAATCATTGGAAGAAATAGAGGGACAGGATTCAAGGGAGCGTGTGAAGGACTTGACACCTAGAAGCTTCTCCTAGGCAGCTTATAAAAGACTCTTTCACTCTCACATGATCATCTTCCTTTTTCCTAAAAACTTTTAGTTTTCATTAGCTTATGTAATTTTCAGTTTTAAATGTAATTTTTCTCTTTAAACTTTTGTAACTTTCAATTTCCAAAGCATTGTAATCCGTTTTTAAGTTTTAATAAAATCATATTTTAAGTTTTCATAAGCTGTGTTACTCAATAGCTCTTATTACTCTCAAATGTTTGTGCTACTATTCCAAAAGCTCTAAATAAGCTCTTTCTAGCTCTTTCAAGTCTCCAATCTTGGAATTAAGCTCTAATAAGCCTTAATATACTGAAACTTTAAAATCAGCTTAAAAACCCTTGCTATTTGGATTTTTGACTTATGGAAGATGAGCTTAAAATGGAAGAGCTCATATGGACTTATATTGGCTTATTGACAATAAGCCAGAGCTTGTAGATTGCTCAATTGAGCCATTAATAACCTTTGTTTAGCTAAGGTTCTAGTAAGTATTCATGTCTTAGCTTTCCTGTCTTAAAATTCTTGTATAGTTTAGCTTATTTTGCTTAATTGTTTGTAAAATTGTCGCTTATTATTGTTTAAGATGCTTATTAAAGTATTTAGGATTATCATGTCTTTAAGTTCTAAGTAGAATAGATATTAGTTTTTCTTAATTTTGTCTCTTAAAATAACTAAAATCAAAAATAATCAGTTTCGCTTTATAGTTATTAGTTTGGCTTTTTGTCTGCTTAGGATTGCTCATTAGGTTGGCATAAGCTGCTTATTATCTGGTATTTAGTATTTGAGCTTTTAATTTCATTTTAATAAGCTAATATGGATGTGAGTAATGTTAAAGGGGTGTTTGGCATAGCAGATTTAACCACAAGTTAAAACTGATAGTGGCCAATTGGTCTTTGGAAATTAATTTTAATCTCTAATCTAAGGTTGCTAGAGTAGGTTTTATGAGTTAGTTTAGAGTTAATCATATTTTTCATAAGCTAGCTAAAACAAGCTCAAATCTGTTAAGTTTATATTGCATTATTAAGTTTGATTTTTTTAGGTAAGTGAATTGGATCTTAAGTTGCTTTTAGTGTGGTTTTATAAAAGTGTTTAGAATGATATTATTTGGACTGATGAATTGGAGTTAGGATTTGGTCATCTTGCTTGCTTACTTTACAATCCTATCAGTAGTTCATTAAGGATATATTGTATTTTTATAGCTTGATTTTTAGTAGGTTTTAGTCACTCTTAGGATTTGAATTTCATAGTTTAAGCTGTCCTTAGGTCATTAATCAACCTTTTCAATTTGCTTTTCTAAATTAATCTCATTTGCT
The DNA here is from genome assembly GCA_026074375.1 of Tanacetum coccineum. Lineage (NCBI taxonomy): Eukaryota > Viridiplantae > Streptophyta > Magnoliopsida > Asterales > Asteraceae > Tanacetum > Tanacetum coccineum. The sequence continues at coordinate 3,853 of BQNB010134583.1, read as the reverse complement.
AATTTGAATTTAAGCTGCAAAATGGCTTTTTGTCTTTCTGAAAACCAAAAAAATTTTACTCAGCAGGATCTGAGTTGTACAAGCTGTTTTCAATAACCTTTTTCAATAAGCTCTAGTTTTCAAAAGTTGATTTAAAAAGCTTTTTCAAGAAGACTTTTAGCTAGTCTTTCAGAAAAACCAAGTTCCATTCATTAAAGTTCTTGTTTAGTTGCTTAATTTTAAGCTCAAAGTGAGCTTAAGGGGCTGTTTGGTTCACAGTTGCATTTAAGTGCTTATTTCTTATTTTTTAGCTTATGACTTCTTGTTTTTGTTTATTCTTAGCTTAGATCTGCTTATTAGGTTAGTTTAGCTTAATCTGATTAAGACTTAGCTTAATTTAGCTTATTTGTTCTTTTAGTTTAGTTAAAAAAGCTAAAAAGAGTTAAAATAGTTTTTCTAGCTTATTGTTTGTTCTTTTTGCATCTTTTCTTGTTATGTTTTGCTTATTAACATTAGTATAAGTAATGAGTAGCTTATTTAGTTTTAATTTAAGCTTATTCACAATTTTAGCTTATTTAGCTTAGTTAAAAGCTTAAAAAACCTTTTTAGTATAAACTGTCGCCTTATTTAGCTTAATTCTGTGCTTATTTTAGAATTCTAGACAAAGTTTTTTCACAAAAGTTACTTATTTACAACTTTGGTTTTATAAGTTTTTTTTTAAAAAGGGGAAAGTGGAAATCGGGGGGTGTGCAGACTCGAACCCCGACTTCAACACTTTCAACCCTTTTATAACACACACCACACACTCCGCTACCAACATGCCCTGGGGTCTTTTTCGTTATAACCTTGCAACATTTATTCTTTATACACATTTAGTCCCTTTAGCTCTATAAGTGTAAACTCTTATTAGTAAGCTTATTACCAATAATCTAGTTTACAAAGTCTATTTTTCTAGGTTCCTACTTAGTATAAGCTTCTTTTCTGTATTTTTTCTAATTTTTATAGATAGTTTAGTATTTTTAAACATTTATTTTTCATATTAAAAACTTTAAAAAATCATAAAAAATAGAAAAATAATCAAAAAAATATAAATCTTTTTTAGAAAATTTTCTTTTATCATAAAGTTTATAGGAAAATTGGTTTTGCTTTCGTAGGGTCTAATTTGCAAAATTTTGAATTTTAAAGAACGAGATTTGTTCCCGTTCTCGTTTTTCGTGTTTTAAAGCTCATATCAACTCCGTTTGTGTTCTAAATTTCTTTAAACTTACTTTTTAGTCAATTAGAGTCTTAAAAAGGAAAATTAAGTTAGGTTTAGTTAGGGAAATTTAGAGTTTTGACCTCCGTTTAGGGGTCCCGTTTTGCGTTTTTAGTTAAATTTTGGTTTCCCGGTTATTGTCTTGTGCTTAATTGTTATAATTTGTTTATTTTTATTTTTTAAAAAGTAGATGATTAAATCCAATCTTGTCTTCAATTCAAATACATTGTTTCCTATCCGAACATCAAACGTGGTTTCAATTTCACAAATCGTTGGGGGATAACGACCCGGGAATCATACTTCCCGGTTTATATACGTATTATATTATATATTTGTAAAGATTTTCCTTTTTACCTTTGTCCTCAAGGGTAATTTGGTAATTTTCCATTATATTATATATTTTTATTATTACGTATATATAGATTCTAGCGAATCACTTATCCTGGAGTTCTTTGAGTTAACCCGACAACTTCTTCATTTAAGAATAAAACAAAAAGGATACCAATAGATGAGAGTTTCGCGATTCGTTTATTGGTTTCAAGGACCAACTCAATCAGAAATTTAATTTCTCGAATAGGGGGTAATCTTGATAGGTCATCCGGAAATACCTCGGGAAAATCTCTCACCACGGCCATCTCTTCTTGTTTCTGTTCTTTGGCCTTAGCACTCAACAAGTGTCTCGCTTTCTCTTCTGGTCTTTCTCCTAACACACTAAGCACATTGCCATCTAGTAGAGGTATTCTAACTACCTTCTCGTGATAAATTATTTCAGCCTTATGGTTAGACTACTAATCTATGCCTATGATCACATTAAAACTCCCGCTTCCGAACGGTATCAAATTAATGTCAAACACATGGCCATCTATTTATAGTTTGCAACCCTTAATGACCTTATCAATCTCTACTAGCTGCCCGCTAGCTATCTCAATCACATTACTGAAACCTAAATCATTGGCCTCTATGCCTAACAGAGGTATAAAGGTAGTGGAAACGAAGCTATAGTCGGCGCCAGAGTCAAATAAGGTAGTGGCATAATGATCGTTTAGAGTAAACGTACCTGTCACGATGTTCGGGTCCTGGCGAGCCTTCTCTGCTCCCAACATGAATGCCCTACCTCTTGCCTGATTCCCTTGGTTCCCACGACCCTGACCCCCATTAACAATCACGACTTGGTTATGAGGGTTTACCCCTGGCCTCTGAGCCTGATTCAACCTAGGACAAGCTGACTTGATTTGATCGGTACTACCATACTCGTAACAGGCCCTAACAGTTGGGTTTCTAGCATTGATGGGGTTCACATTCCTAGGCACCACTCTACAATCCTTAGCAAAATGACCTGGGCGGTTACAGTTGAAACATGTGCGACAAGGCGCCCCAGGTAGATGGTGGGTGTTACAGGTGGTACACTTGGGTACCGTACCCGTGTTCTCTCTCCCTACAGGGTTGGTGGTTGTAGCAAAGGCATTTCCAGTCCTAGTCCTTTTGTTGTCATCTCTCACATTCCTATCCTTGCTAGGTTCCCCTCCATTTCCTCTCTTCTCAGGGTTCTTTTTTATGGATCCATTCCTAAGGGCTTCATCAGTCAATGTGCCAGCTATCTGCACAGCCTTTTGGATGGTCTTTGGCTCTGTTGCTGCCACCATTCCTTGAATTTGTGGAGCAAGGCCATACACATACCTCTCAATCCTCTTACCTTTCGGGGTTACTAAGTGAGGAACTAACCTAGCCAACTCATGAAACCTATCAGTATACGCAGCATGGCCAGCCCCGACCATGGCGTGATTCTACAACTCAGTTTCCAACTTTTGCATCTCATTACTAGGGCAAAATTCCTCTATAGTCAAAGTCTTAAAGTATTCCCAAGACATACCTACAGTGGCTTCTCGACCTTGTGTGTGGATTTAAAAGTTCCACCATGTGAGATCCTTACCAACAAATGAACCAGCAGTGTACTTTACCTTTTGATTATCCCTACACCCACTCATAGCCTGAACTGACTCCACCTTCTCAATCCAACGGGTATACTTTATAGCACCTCCCTTACCATCATACTCCTTAGGGTTATAAGCTAAGAACTCCTTATAGGTACAACCCCTACTAACATCACCCTGGATGTTGTCATTGACGGCATCGTCGTTTTGATTCCTACCATTTCCTTGTCCTCTACCTTGGTCACCTACTTGTGCTACAATAATGGAAAGTAAATTCTACAACTGCTGTGCAATGATGGTGGAGAAGTCGGGGACTCCGTTAACACCATCATTCACCTAACTACCCTGACCACCTACTTGGTCATCTTGACCGTCAATCCTACCATCACCCTGATTACTAGAAAGACCTCTAGTCCTACCACCACCTCTATCGGCTCATCCACCCGTTCCCCATACTCGTGATGCGACAGCAGGCTGGCCAGTACTTCAGGTCATCATCGTTGGCGGCATTATCTATACGAGGGAGAACATGGGCAATGTTAGGTAGGTGGGACGGTCAACACGTATAGGGTAACTTAATATACTATACTATGCCTACTACGGTCCTAAGGTGTCAACACCGATTTGTGTAGACGATAATACTAAATATGCATGAGTCGTGATACGTTTATAATTACGTTGGCCACCG
>BQNB010134582.1:0-18292 GCA_026074375.1 Tanacetum coccineum | reverse complement strand
CGGATATTTCCTTTTTTTGTACGATTCGGGAATTTTTTCCCGAATATTTTCTTCTTTTGGGACGGTTCGATATCTTTTTTTATTGGAAAATCGTAAATAGTTAAAAGTTGAAAGACCGTTTTGTATTTTTTTTTTACTTTGGGCCAGATTTCAGGCTAATTTTGGGATTTTTTTTTTACTTTGGGCCAGATTTTGGGCCACATTTTATGCGAATTTTAGGCTAATTTGTCGACAAATGTGTATATTAGTAATAATTTTTTTATATGGCTTATGTGTTGGGCCTCATGTTTAAAGTGTTTTTTTTTGCTATATGGTTTTTTTTAATATAATGGGTTGTACGTTTGTGACCATATCGATTATTTTAAAGTTATTAGGTATCGAAGATGTTTCCGCGGGTATTTTTTTATCTGAATAAATCGGAACTTTTGTAATATTTTTTTTACAAATTAAAAAAAAACAAAAACAAAATAATTAAAAAAAAAAACAAAATCGGGCTGGCCCAAAATGGGAGCCCATTACTGTAGCAATGTGGCCCACTGTCAAAACGACAGTGGATTTGTGCATGATTTTTTTGCGAATCGATTTCGAATAACTTTTGAGTGGGAATGTGGCCGCCTGTTGCGGCGGGGCTAACTTGTATGCAACACATGTGTTTTATTTCACTGAGCATTTTTTTTAACAATCACGGAATTTGAATGAGTATTTATCGTTGGGGCGAAAGTATACGTTATTTTATAGAGCGAACAATTTTTAGTATGTATATAAATATAAATATGAATGCGAAATCTGTTTTTAAATACAGTCGTAAATGACAAAAAAGTATAGGTTATTTATATAATTTAAACTTTCACAAAATTGTACGATCCTGACCCCTGTCGTTTATTTTAAAAATTATTAGGTAGTTTAGGGTGTGTTTTGAAAGTTTTTTTTAAATATATATACACTAAACTTCAACATTTTTTATAAAATCGTACGTATGTCAGAAGCATTGAAATATTGGGCTCGTTTTGTTCGCAATTCGAATATCTTTCCGCGGGTATTTTTTGATCTGAATGAATCGGTAGATAACGTATTATATATTTGGGGAAATAAAGTTTATTATATAAAAAAATCGTAAATAGTCAAAAGTTGAGGGTATGTTTTGTAATTTTTTTTTCCTATTTATATTAAACTTCAATTTTTTTTATAAAATCGTGTGTATGTCAGAAGCATTTCAATATTGGGTTCGTTTTGTTCGCAATTCCAAGATCTATCCGATGATATTTTTTTATCTGAATGAATCGGTAGATATGTGTTATATATTTGATAAATAAAGTTTATTGTATAAAAAAAATTATAAATAGTTAAAAGTTAAGGGTGCATTTTTTAAGTTTTGTTTTTTTTCTCAATTTGAGCCGTGAATTGCTTTTTCTTTTTATTGGGCCGGTGTTGGAGCCCAAGGACAAAACGACTTCGTTTTTGTCCGTAAATGTGTATATACAAGTAAAAGAACCCGCGCGTTGCGGCGGGGCTAATTTTTTTCCGAATAATTTTTTTTTACGTTTCGGGGGTTTTTTTTTGGGCGATGCGTTATGACGGGGCTAATTTTTAATATTTTCTTTTTTTTGTATGATTCGGGGAAAAAAAATTTGCGTTGGGACGGGCTAATTTTTTCCCGAATATTTTCTTTTTTTGGGACGGTTTTGTAAATTTTTTTACGGGAATTTTTGTGTAAGAAAATCGTAAATAGTTAAAAGGTGAGGGTCCGTTTTGTATTTTTTTTTACTTTGGGCCAGATTTCAGGCTAATTTTGGGCTAGTTTTTTTTTTTTACTTTGGGCCAGATTTTGGGCCACATTTTATGCGAATTTTAGGCTAGTTTGTCGACAAATGTGTATATTAGTAATAATTTTTTTATATGGCTTATGTGTTGGGCCTCATGTTTAAAGTGTTTTTTTTTTGCTATATGGGTTTTTTTTTAATATAATGGGTTGTACGTTTGTGACCATATCGATTATTTTAAAGTTATTAGGTATCGAAGATGTTTCCGCGGGTATTTTTTTATCTGAATAAATCGGAACTTTTGTAATATTTTTTTCCTCCTACTTTGTGCATACAAATTAAAAAAAAAACAAAAACAAAATAATTAAAAAAAAAACCAAAATCGGGCTGACCCAAAATGGGAGCCCGTTACTGTAGCACAGTGGCCCACTGTCAAAACGACAGTGGATTTGTCACTGAATGTGTTATATAGTAATAACATAACACTCACACATCTTCTTCACAAAACGCTTCACCACCAGGTCAACCGAATCCTCCCTCCGTGAATCACTCGCCAACAAACTCACAACCACCACGGTGACGTCATCCGAAACCTGAAATCCTCTCACGCGCCTAAATCCGAAATCGACGAAGCAGTTAAGGCTTTAAAGCTTGAAAAAACGGAAATCGAGAATGAGCTGAAGGTGATGATGAGTAACGGTGAAAATAGTAACGGTTTTAACGGTATGAGTAGAGATACGTTTAGGCAAGCGGTTGAGAATACTTTGCAGAGGAGATTGTTTTATATACCGAGTTTTAAGATATATGGAGGTGTTGCTGGTTTGTATGATTACGGTCCGCCTGGTTGTTCCGTTAAGTCTAACGTCCTTGCGTTTTGGCGTCAGGTAGTTTATTTTTTGGGAAATGATATGTACACATAGCAAATTGATTCATACACATAACATTATTGTACAAAGACTATTATGCCCTTATGAAATTCTTACCTCATTTCATTCTACCTTATCGTGACATATTTCTTTATCCTCTCCCTCTTTAGTTATGACACTACCAATCATGTCTATCGTCACCTATTAATCCATCATAAGTATTTATGCAATTAATTTTATATTATCTCTTCACATGAATTAATCAGTGATCATTACCAATGTTATTAAAAGAAGTAAACTATCACCAGTGGTCCTTGTGGTTTTTCGCATATTGACAACATAATACGGTCCCACCGTTGCTAATGTTATTATCGCTAGAGGGATATTTATCGACACGTTTCCCACCAACTTTTTTTGCCCCGCATTATTCTTTTCTTAACTCTCTTATCACTCTTTTACGCCCTTCCTCTACCTGCTGACTCTTATTTACATATCTTCTAACCTAATTTAAACTCTAAACACATTCAACAAAGCTACTCCAGGTTGGGTTTTTTATATGCCGTGGGATGGTAATGAAGAGCTAGGTGTTATTAGCACTTATCCGTATATCTAGGTGTGGATGCTTAGCTTTATCAGTTAGCACAAGGATAATCATTGGACCAATTCATAACGACTGGGCGAAGGGGGGGGGGGGGTGGGGTGCAAAACGTCCATGAGGGGTACGATGTTGGGGGGTGGGGGGCGGAGACGGTGTAAAGGGTGTGGTGGGGGGTGGTGGTGGGTGTGGTTCGGGGAGTGTGTGGTGTGTGTGTGGGTGGTCGTGTGTGGGGGGGTGAGGTGGTGTGTCGTAGTGGGAGTCGGGGAGTGTGGGGTGTGTGGTGTGTGGGGTGTGTGTGGGGTAGTGGTGGGGTGGGTGTGTGGGGTAGGGGGAGTGTGTGGGAGGGTTGTGGGTGGGGGTGTGGGGGGGTGGTGTTGGTAGTGCTGAGTGTGGGGGGTGGTAGGTAGGTGTTTGTGTTGTGTGGGGGGGGGGGGGGCAGGGTGGTGGTGTGGGGTGGGGGTTGTGGTTGGGGGGTGTTCGGGTGGTGGGTGGGCTGGTTGGGTGTCTGGGCGGAGTGTGGTTGGAAGGTGGTGGGGGTCAGTGTGGGGGTTGGAGGTAGGGTTGAGGCTAGTGGGTGTGGAGGATGAGTGTGTAGTTTGTTGGGAAGTGTGGTTGAGGAGGGGGTTGTGGTGTTGGGGTGGAGTGGTGGTTGGGGCGTGGGTGTCGTGTGGTGGGTGTAGAGTAGTGTTGGGGGTGTTGGGGTGTTGGGTGTTGTGGTGGGTAGTGGTGAGTAGGGGCGGTGGGGGTGAGGGTGGGTGGTGTGAGTGGGGGTGTCATAGTGGTGTTGGTGTGTGTGGGTGGTGTGGTGGTGCGGGGTGGGGTGGGGTGTAGTGGTGTAGGTGGGGGGGTATGGGATTTGTGGTTTGGGAGTTTATTATTATTATATAGTTTTTTTTTAGACTTTTTTTATTTTTTATTATTTAATAGTAGTTTTCCACCGTTTGTTTTAGGTTTTAAGTTTTTATTATTTTATTTTTTAATTTTTTTTGTTAGTTTTTCCTTTCTTTATTTTTATAGAGTTATATTGTTTTAGATATTATGTATTGTTTTTAATTTTTATATATTATTATATACTTTTATATTATATTTTTTAGTTCTTTATATTTATAGAATAATTTCTATTTATATATATATTAGACCACTCAATGTGTATCGTTCAGTGATGATCATCCCTGGTTTATTTAAGGTCTATTTACAATCATCAACGACTAATCAAGATGTGAACCAAGTAAGATAAATACTGAAGAAGTATCTTATTGGTTTCCATGGGTTTTTCTTCTTGTTATGTACTGTTTAAATCAGTGACAAGGTTGTATTTGTGTGTGGGTTAGTTAGATGTGTTTTAGGAGTGAGATGTAGTTGACTTTGTATGGATTTCTTATTTCTGTGAGTATAGAGTAATTGACCAACCAACCTAGTTTCCCCTTATAAAAACCTACACCCTTCACACAACCAAGTCATAACCATTTATCCTTACAAACCCCTAAACCATACTGTTCTACTGTGATCATCAACATGTCAAAAAAACTTGAAGTAATTGAGTTAAGTGACTTAAGTGATGCTCGCAGTTAGTTGGGGGGTATTGAAAAGGGGAATTGAGGGATATTCAAGGCTGTCAATTCCTCCATATGGGTCAGCAAAATGGCACTTAGGCCTGGATTGGGTTTATGCTGTGTTGCTGAAATCGTTTAGGACTTGGACTGTGCCACCAAATGTGATCAATATGGTATGCTATGTTGTCTCTTGCGAATTCATGCTGATTCAATTTACTGGATACTTTGGCTCCTAAGAAGGAATGTCACTTTGTTGAGTCCTGCAGAAAAGGAAACTGGAGGAGAAGATGAAGACAGTGAAATGTTCCCTCCAGTTTTCAAAGGCAAAAAGGTCAGATGTTAACTTTTGTTCTAAAAAATATTGCCGCAAAAGCCCTACTCTTCATTTCAATTGCTCTGTCATTGGAGTTGCTAATAAGACTACCAAGGGGCTTATGATTGAGCAAAAAAATTAGGAAAGAGGGGTGATGGGTTATCAAATGGAAAAAGGGAAGATAAGTTTTGAAGTTTGGTGGATGGATGAAAGCTTAAGTTTGTATATGTTTAAGATGTTTTATGGTTTAGGTTGTTCTATGTATTGTCTTATTAAGTATTTACTTGAACTTATAATTGACCACAATTGATGCAGTGGTCAATAATTTTGTTTAATGAAATGAAGTTAAGTTTTGGATCTAAATCTTTATCTGTCATCATTTTGCCCTTTGAAAGTGTTTTTACTTGTGCACATTTTTCCATCTGATAAGCATGATAGTAAACATTAAAACAGATCAAAATGTCTGGTATTTAAAATAAAAACATACATAGTCTTAAATCCATAATGACATAAAGTAAACTCCAAAATAAGGGGACATTGTGCAGTTAAACCAACAGGTCATTTAAAAGTTAACCAAAGTCACATTCAACATAAGTTAATGACTTCTTCTTTGGTCATTGTCTTCTTTGGTACTCCACCGACTAGCTGCTGGATCTTCCCTTTGTTTGTTGTGTTCCCACTTGCGATCCAACACCCCTGAGTATTTGGCTTTTGTTTGCATGGAACTGTAGAGCATTGGAGTAATCATCTATCCTCTGTGGTTGGTGGAACTTTTCTCTTGTTAGTCTTAGCAACTCTAGGACCAGTGCAACTTCTGGAATTGTGACCGTTTTGTGTGTGCTTTTGTTACAAGTTACAGTTTGTGCTCCTTGTACAGCTTTCCTATCTTGTCTATATTTAATAAATCCCTCTCAGCTGCCCATTTTTGGTGGATCTCACCCATTGTGGTTTGATGTTTGGGTGAAGATTGGTGGTTTTGGGAAACATTGCACTTTTGGCCAATGGATATGAAATCTAATATGGTTTGATCTTAAAGGAATAAAACTTTTCGTCCAAGTCTCTAATCCTATAACATGGATGCACCCAATTTTGGTATACCAGCATCATTGTTTAAGGAAATTACCCAATTTTGTGTGCCAAATCTACACATGTTTGAAGGTAGTACTGTCAACTCCCCATCTTCTACAGGTGCATTGTTCTAGAACATCCATTAACCACAACCTGGTCATCCCATGGACCACTAACCTGATTAAGCCATCCCCGGCAGAAACAACTGTGTATTTCCTAGACTTGATTAGCAGTTTGCTCTCAAATTCTTTGTTCCCGTAGTGTAAGTAGCCCATCACATTTATCAATAAGTTTGTGTGCATTGTACAGATCCTATACAAATGGGTTAATTAGTTTTGATCTTCTCCCTTTTTAATACTTCAGCAGAATAACAAAATAGCACTTTTGTTTATTATGCTACTAGGATTGTAAATGCGTACATATTATTGATACATGTGATGGGCCACTTACCACCTACTGCAACAAAGATTTTGAGTGCAAACTCAATCAATGCTAGGAAAAAAAAAAAATAAAAAAAAAAAATACACAGTTGTTTCTGCTGGGATGGCTTTATCAGGTTTGTGGTCCTGGGATAATGACCAGGTTGTGGTTAATGTTGGGGCTAGATCATGCACCTGGTTTTTTTTTAGAAGATGGGAGTTGACAGTGTTGACCTTGCTTATTGTTGTTGCATCAAAATGGGTAATGTCACTTATCAATTGAGGCTGGTAATACAAGAAGAATAGGTCTCATATCTAAACCTCAATTCTTACCAGAGTAAACCTAACTCTTTTGCCTTTGCATTCGCAGTGATATAGGTTAGAGAATTGGAAGTATGTTTATTCCTTTAAGATCAATACCTATTTTGATGTCCATATCCAATTGGCCGAAAAGGGCAATGTTCCCTCTACAATTTGCCACCAAACATCATCCCCACAAGTTGGGAAGACCACCAAAAGAAAGGAAAAAAATAGGAAGCTGTGAGGGGTTTTAGTTATGTTCGTCTAAGATTGGATGCGGTCTTAGGGTGCACAAGACTGTTATCTTGTTAAAAAGGCAACTAATATGGCACTTATTCCTGTTGTTGTGCTCGGGTGACTTGCAGGGTGTGTGGGATGGGGGGACTGGGGAGAGGGGGGGGGGTGGGAGGGGGGGTGGGGAGGGGGGGGGGGTGGGCGGTGGGGGGGGGGGGGGGGTGGACCGGGGGTGATGGGGGTGGGGGGGGTGGGGGGGAGGGGAGGGGAGGAGGAGGAGGGTTGGGAGGCGGGTGGGGGAAGTGGGGAGACGCGAGGGTGGGAAGGGTAGGTCGGGGGTGAAGGGGGGGGGAGTAGGGGGGGGGATGGGGGGGGGGCGGGGCGTAGGGGGGGGGGTGGGGGGGGGAGGGGGGGGAGGGTGGGGGAGTTGGGCGGTGGGGGGGCGGTAGGGGGGTGGGATGGTGGGGTGGGTGGCGTATGTGGGTTGGGGGGTGGGGATGTGGGCGCGGGAGTAGGGGTTTTTATGTGCGTGATGGCTGGGCTGTCTGGGGGTGCGTGGGGTGGGGGGTGGTGGTGGGGGGGTGGTGGATTGTGGGAGGGGCGTGGAGCGTGGTGGAGGGGGGCGGGGGGGGGGGGGCGTTAGGTGATGGGGGGGGGGGGGGGAGGAGTGAGGGGCCGTGGGGGGGGGGGGAGGTGCGGAGATGCGTTGGGGGGAGGGCGTGGCGGGGGAGAAGGAGGGGGGGGGTAATGGTTCGGGGGGGGGGGGGGGGGACGTTCTGGGGGGAGGGAGGGGGGTGGGGGGGGGGGGGGAGTGGGGCGGGTGGGTGGGGGAGGGGGGAGGGGGTCGGGGGGGGTTTCGGTGGTTGTTGGGTGCGGGGGGATGTTGGTGGGGTTGGGGCGTTGTTGCGTGTAGGTGTGTTTGCGAGTGGGGGGTGGTGGCGTGGGGAGGGGGGTTTGCTGGGGGGGGGTTGGGGAGGGTGATGGGTGGGGTGGGGGGGGCGTAGGGTTGGGGGGGGAGCGGGGCTGAGGTGGGGTGTGGGGGGGGGGTGTGGGGGGGGTGGGGCGGGGGGCGGGTAGGGTGGGGGGAGGGTGGGGGGTATGGGGGTTTTGGGGGGAGGTGGGGGGAAGGGGGGAGCGGGGGGGGGGGGGGGGGGGGTGGGGGGGTGGTGGGGGGGGTGGGGGGGGGGGGGGGGGGGGGTGGGGGGGGGTGCAGGGGGGGAAGGGGGGGGGGGGGGGTGGTGGGGGGGCGGAGGTGGTGGGGGGGGGGGGGTTGGTGGGGGCGGCTCGGGAGGGTGGGGTGGGGGGGGGGGGGGGGGGTGGGGGAGGCGGGGGGGGGGGGGGAGTGGGGAGGAGTGGGGAGATGGGTAGGGTGGGGGGTGAGGTGGGTGGGGGGGGGGGGGTAGAGGGGGGGTGGGAGGTGGTGGGCGTAGTGAGGGGGGGGGCTGGTGTGGGGGGTAGGGGTGGCCGTGGAGGGATGGGGAGGGGTGAGTTTGTGGTTTTGATTGTGTTGTTGGGGGGGGTTGTGGTGGGGGTGGGGGGGGGCAATTGGTATGGGGTGGGGGGAGGGTGGTGGTGGCGGGGGGGGTGGGGGAGGCTGGGTGGTGGGGGTTGGGGTGGGGAGGTGCGGGTGGGAAGATTTTGAGGAGGTGGAGTTGGGCGAGTGGGGTGGCGGGAGTTGGGGGGGGCGGTGGGGTGAGCGGTGGGGTGGGGTGGTGTGTGGGGGGTGGGTGGGGGGTGTGGCGGGTGTTATGGTTGGGTGGCGGTGTCGGTTTGGTTGATTGTGCGTGGGGTGGTGTGTTGGGGTCCGGGGGGTAATGGGGTAGGGATGGACTCTTGGGGAGCTGGGGAGGGGGGGGGGAGGGGGGAGAGGGGCGGAGTTGGGGCTCAGGTGAGGAGGTGATGGGCGGGGAGGGGGGGGGAGGAGAATTAGTAGGGGCGGGGCGGGGGAGGATGATGGTAGGTGGGGGTGGCAGGGGCAGGTGGGCTGTAGGGGTTGGGGGGGGTGTTTGGGGGTGTGGGGGTGGGCTGGGGGGGAGGGCCGGGGGGGGGGGGGCGGGGGTGGGAGGGGGGTGGGGGGGGGGGCAGGGAGCTGGGCGGAGGTGGTGAGGATGTTGGGTAGTGGGTGAAGATGGCCGGTGGGTGGGGGTGGGTGGGTGGGGGGTGGGTGTGGGTGTCGCGGGGGGGGGGTGGGAGGGTTGGGGGTGGCGGGGTTGGGTGGGGCAGGGGGGTTGGGGGTGGAGTAAGGGGGGCGGGTAAAGGTGGGCTTGTGGGGGGGGGGGGGGGGGGTGTGTAGATGTTGTCGGTGGTTGCTTTCAGTATGTGTGTGGGTTATTGGTGTGGGTCATGAGGGTGGTGGGAGTGGGGGAGACCTAGGGCGGAGGCGTGGGAGAAGGGTGGGGGGGGGTGGGGGTGGTAGGTGTTATGGGGGGGGGGGTGGGGTGGGGGGGGGGGGGGAGGTTGTGGGAGGGGGGGTGGCGGGGGGGGGGGGTTGGGCGGGGGTGGCCGGAGGTGTGTGGGGGGCTTGTTTTATTTGTTTTTGTTGGTTGTGCTTGATTTTTATTGGTGGGTTGTTTGCCGGGGGGATGGTGGATTGGTGTTTGTGGTGGCAGGCGATGGGTTTGGTGTCGTTTGGGGGGCGGGGTAGGGATGGGTGGGGGGGTTGCGTGTGTTGTGTGATTGGGCAGCTTGGTGTGGGCTGGATTTGTGTGGTTGTTTGGGTGGGTGCTGCTGTTGATGTATTTGTATGGGGTTTGGTCGGGGAGGGTGAGGCGGTGGTGGGGGTGTTTTGGGAGGTATGTTGAGCGGGGCGGGGTGTAGGAGGGTGGGGGGGGGGGGGGGGGGAGTGGTGGAGGGGGGGTTGCGGTGTATGTCGGGGTGGGGGGGGGGTGTAGTGACACGGCGGTTGGTGGTGTGGTGGGGATGGGGTGGAGTTTTGGGGGGGGTGGTTGAGTGGGGGTAGGGTGGGGGTTTTATGGGTGGGGGTGGCCTGGGGCGGGTGTGGGGGTTTGAGTGTGTGATGTGTGGTGGCTGTGGTAGGGGGAGATGGGGGGGTGGGGGGTGGTTGCGTTTTGGGGTGTTGTGAGTGTGTTGGGTGGGCCTGCTTGGGAGGCTTGGAGGGTGGGTTGTTTATTGATGTGGGGTGTGGTGGTTGGTTGTGATGTCTTTTGTGTTTTTTGGATTTTTTGTGTGTTTTTTTTTTTGTGTATGCTTTTTGTGCTTTATGTTTTGTGTTTTTGGTGTGTGTGCTCTTTTTGTTGCTTCTGTTGCTATATATGTGTTGTTTTGTTTGTTGCTTTTTGTGATTGTTGTGTTTTTGTTATTGGATTGACTGTATTTTTGAATGTTTTGTATGTTTGCTATTTTTTTTTTTTGTCTGTTGTTTGTGTTTCTTGTGGTTTGCTGGGTGTTGTGGGTGTTTGCTCTGTTTTGCTTTGTGTTTGTGTTTGTATGTTTTTTTTTGCTTGTTGTTGTTGTTGTGTTTCTGTTTTTGGTTTATTTTTGTTTGTTTTGTGCTGTTTTGTCTCTTGTCTATGTGTTTTGTTTTTTGTTTGGTGTTTTTTTTTGTTATTTTTTTTGTGGTGCTGTGCATTGCTTTGTGTCTTGCTGTTATTTGGGTTTTTTTGTTTGGCGCTTGTATGATCATTGTGTGTGTTGGCGTTTTTTTCTCTGGGTTTGTGGTTGTGCTTGTTTCATGGTGGGTTGGCTTCTTTTTGTTGGCGTTGTGGGTTGTGGGGTAAAATTGGTAGGGATTGGGTGGTGTGAGTGGTAGTGGGGTGCGTGGGCGGCGGGTGGTTTTGATTTCTTGTCGTCTTATTTTTTTTTGGCTTTAATATTGTGCTATTTGTCTTTTTTTGCTTGGGTTTAGTAGATTTCTTTTCTTGTTTGTGTATTGTTGTTTTTGTGTTTTTGTTTGTTTATGTTTTTGTTTTGCTTGAATGTCTTTGCTTTTGTTTTTTTTGTTTTATGCTTTTGTATTTTTTTTGATGCTATTTGTTTTTTTTTGATGCTTTTTGTTAGTTTATTTTGTTTGTTTTGGTGTTCTGTGATTTTTGTGCTTTTGTTTTTGCTTGATTATTGTTTGCTGTGTTTGTGCTCATGTTTTTTGTGTTTTTTGTTCTGTGATTTTTTTTTTGTTTCTTTCTTTTTTTTTTGTTTGTTTTTTGCTAAGACTAAACAAGAGAAAAGTTCCAACCACAGGGATGGATGTACTCATGCTCATAACAGGTTCTCAGGCAAAACAAAAAGGACCAAATTCTCGTGGAGTTGGATCTGCAAGGTGGGGAGAAAAACAACAAACATAAGGGAAGGCCTCCAGCAGCTAGATTGGGTGGGGGTCGGGTGGTTTATGGGGGTGGAGTATTGGTCTGGGCGGTGGGTTACCAAAGAAGACAGGGAGGACCAAAGAAGAAACGTCATTAACTTAGGTTGTATTGTGAACTTTGTCTACTTTATGTCTGTTGGTTCTGTCACAATGTTTGTCATTTTGGACGGATGTTTCTTTATGGTCTCTGTATGGTTTAAGACTATGTATGGGGTTGATGTTAAAAGACTATGACATTTGGGGGTCTGTTTTAATCGTTTCTATCATGTTTCAGATGGAATGTGCTCAGTATAACTACAGTTCATAAGGGCAAAATGATTGTCGAGATATAGGATTTTTGATCCCTAAAACTTGAACTATCATTTCGATTACCAAATTTATTGACCATGCATCAATTGTGGTCAATTATAGTTCAAGTACATATCTTATAAGGACATTACATGGGAATCTACTAAACATAAACATTCTTAATCTTACAAACTAGCCTTCATCCATCCACAATCTTAAACATTTTACGTCACCTTTTCCTTTGTTACCAGCACCCTCTTTCCCATTTTTTGCTCAATTCATAGCCCTTGTAGTCTTATTTGACTCTCCTATTGACTAGCCATTTGAAATGTAGGTTGGGTCTTTGGTTGGTGTGGGAAGCGGGGGGGGTTTTTTTTTTTGTTTTTTTCTTCGTGATAACCTATTTTTTTTTTTTTGGAGACTTGTTTATTCAATTAATTCTTTTTTATTCTTTTTGGCAATGATTTTTGGCGGAAAACATAGTTAACATCTGGACCGTGTGGCCTTTGAAAACTGTAAGGAAACATGTCATGTCTTCATCTTCACTAATCTGTTTATGGCAGGAACACTCATCAAATGGGACCTTTTTTCTGGGAGACAAGTTATCCGCCAGTTAAAGTGATTCAGAATGATCTATTCAGCAAGAACTCAACGATAGACCATACCATCTTGATAAATTTGGTGGCACAGTACCTAGTCCTAAACATTTCAGCAACTACGAGCTCTAAAAACACCTCCTAGGACACTAGGCCTTTTGGCTGACCCAAATGGAGGAATTGAAGCCTTTGAAGTCCCTCAATTCCCTTTTCTATTACCCACACCACTGAGGCATCTCCTGAGTCACTTAACTCAATTATTACAACTTTTTTTGAGATGTTGGATGTTCTCTCAGGTTTGGTTTTTTAGGGTTTGGTAAGGATATATGGTTTGGAATTTTTGGTGGTGTGAAGGGTGTTGGTTTTTATAAGGGAAACTAGGTGGTTGGGCAATTACTCACAGTAAATGAAGTAATTCACAAAGTCAACTACATTCACTTCCCTAACATTTACTCATACACATCTAACTTAACCCACACACAATACAACTTGTCACTATTTAAACAGTACATAAACAAGAAAGAAAACCATGGTCAAAGTTACTCTTCGTCATTTCTTGATTTGATTGTTAAATCTTATTGGATTTAGTATGTTAGTAAACCTAAAAATTTTTTTGGTTGTTAATTGACCTTTAATAAACCAGGGCTGATAATCACTGAACGATGACATTTTGGGGGGGCTACCCAAATCAACCCATCTGTGTTTACACTCTGGTTGGGGGACTCTCTTTCTAAACTACATAAAAAATTTAGACCTGGGAGAGGTGGTGTGGATCCATGATGTCTTGCCCCCCCCCCCCCCCCACCATTTATATAAAATATTTCTACAAAATTCTAAACCCAACAAAAACAACACCATTACCATCACTCTCCACAACTTCAACCCCCCCTACCACCCCACCTCTCCCAACAAACTCCCCATTACCCCCCAAACATCCCCCCCTAACCCATAACCCCCCCCCCTCCCAATCCTCATCCCCCACCCCACCCTACATGTTCCAACCATAACAAAAATCTAACCCACTCACAGATGATAGGAGCACCCTCCCCCAACTTCATCAAAAATCCTCCAACGCTTCTCAAATACCTCTAATAATATGTATTTATCATTATAATAACCCGAACAAGTCACCCTTAAAACAATGTTTTTTGGCTCGTTATAATCGCTTAATATGAGTCATCCTTATCATCTCTCTGTTCCTGACGACGCACGACTAGGCAGACATAGGGATTGAGAAATTGGCGTTATTTGGAAAGTTTTTCTGTGATGAAGTAGTGTGATTGATCCTCAAGACGCCATATGTACGTGGTGAAATATTACTCCCAGGATTTTTACCCCCGACCGAACATATTTAATGATCTTGTCATAGTATCTCTCAGGTGTGCGTTGGTGATGGCACACGGCTATAGATGTTTTTTTATGCGAATTCGCCCTCTTGTGGGATCGCTTTTGTGAGGTGCACGGCACGGATGATACGCCGTATAATTCTTTTCGATGGATACGGCGTATTGGTCCTATCTTCAGAATTGAGCTAGAAAAATATCTGCGAAAATATCTTTATTTAAAGCTGTTAAAATGCCGCGGCCTTTTGTACATATTCACCCAATTATTCATGATTAATGCCAATTCTTAATATAAACGATTAGTAATAATTCTTGCACTCATATAATCTCTATCAAAATGGGTTATTTACATGAGGATATAATGATGCATATAAAATAGACGGTTAATTTGTGTTCATCATTTACACTGTAGCCGTGACTGCCTAAAGCTCCACAAATACATCTCCGTTGCCGCCATTATAAAACCTAACTGTAAGTGTTGGTGGAAGTGCGTGAGTGTTTTTAATTAGGTTTTGAAGATGTTAAATTGAGGTGGTTTGATGGGGGAAAAAAGAAAAAGGGGGGAAAAGAGTTAAGAAAATAGGCGGGGAAAAAAATATGGGTGGGAAAGGTCGATAATACCCCTGGCGTTAATAACCTTAACGGGCGTTTGTTGGTCAACGAAAACCACAAGGACCACTGGTGTAGTTTACTCTTTAATAAATGGTATCAGTGGGTGGGAAAAGACGATATTACCCTTGTCGTTAATAAACTTAACTAGCGTTTATGGACCCCCAAGAAATGAGGGACCAACCACGCCTAACGTTTGCCACTTAAGGTCCAACGGTGCAATTAGTTTGGTCAAAGGACTACCGGTGTTGGTCAACGCAAACCACAAGGACCACCGGTGTAGTTTACTCTATTATATATTTATACTTCACTGCTTGCTTTTAATAATACAACGCATTTTATTACCACATGGCCCTTTGGTGGCCCATGGGCCCGCTTGAATATCTTATGCGGCGACGTCTCATTTCATGTGTCAATTTTACATATTTGGTTTCTTGTTTTAACTATTTTATGGATTTAGTCCCTCATCCAACTTCACAACGTGCCGATTTAATAACATACCCGATCCCGTCGGGCGAGGTATGAAGAAAGTGAAATGTAGACATCCATTTTTATATATTTATTTTTAAATTGAAATATCTTTTTATTTATTTATTTTTTAGTTTAATTTCATCATATTTTTTTGAATTTTGTGCTTTTTAATTAAAATCCATTTTGATATATTTCATTAATTTTTAGTTTAAGTTTTGTTTTTAATGTCCTGAAATCGCTACTTTACGCAAGTAATATGCTAGTAATAACAGTAATACTTTAAAGCTAAAGTGTATTAGCTAGTTTACACAAACTAATACAAAATGTATGACTTGACTCTAATATGTATTTTAATCATTATTTCAAAGGTTTGTTAAATGGTTTGGTCATAATGCAACATAACAAACATTTTTTTTTTTTGAACGGCAACATTTTATAAACTAGCAAGGAGCTAGAAAAGAAATTACAAAGATATTAAATGCGGGTTTTTAAGCCAATCATCCCTAGAGAACTTTCTACTACACCTACTATTACACCAAAGAAAGGAGGAAGAGACAATATTCTCAAAAAGGATCGATCTAGACGGCTTATTAACATCAAAAGTAGAACGATTCCGAAATCCCCAAATAAACCACCAAGCAACGTAGAAGACTCCTTCCAAAAAACCTTTAACTGAACCCGGAAGACGAATAGAAGAGAACCACTCGTCCCATTCTGAGAACGAACGCCAAAGCTGGAAATCGATCTCCCACCAACGGCAAACACGATGCAAAACCTCCTGAGATAGAGAACATCGAAATAACAAATGATGGACATCCTCTTCATCCGAAAAACAAACCGGGCAAGAAGTGGACTCCAAAATAACACCTTTTTGGACCAGATTGTATCTAGTAGGCAAACACCCCCGACGAGCTCGCCACATAAAAACATTAATCTTAATAGGAATTAACTTAACCCACCTAGTCGGCTCAGAATGAGAGGGAAGCACCAAATCATCAATAGCAAGACGAGTATCTTTCACACTAAATTCACCACTGCTAGAAAGGGAGAAATACCAACGATCATTAGACGTTGAAAGAACCACTGAATTCAAAAACGAACTTAAATCTGAGAATTCTTGCTGTTCGACCCCTCCTCTAACTGATCTCCGAAAAGACGTATCCAGGGGGCCAGCCATCTTAGCCGCCACACAAATATTGGGAGCAGAATCAAGGGCAAACAAACGCGGACACAACTCACACAAGGGAATATCCCCCATCCAAGTCTCTTTCCAAAAACTAGTAGATTGACCATCCCCAATACGTAATGTATGAAAACTAAAAAACGGATGAAACGAAGTGTAAAAGAAAGACAACTATAGAAAAACATACATGGTTTCACTTTGGTTTGTCAACTATATAAAAACAAGCAAGAGTTCAAATAAAATAGTGTTTTAAAGTAAAAAAGGTAGGAGAGATTGCGAGCCGTAGGATGGTTAGATCTAAGGTTGAAATTGATGATGGCATTTTTTAAAATAAAATTAGTTCTAAACGGTTGCAAAAGGGAAATGAATTGAGGTTGAGGGCATTAAAGTCTTTGTAAACATTATTCTATCACATGGCAGTTTTTTTTGTCAAAACACAAATATATCTTTCGAATTCAACTCCTTTAAACTTTAAGTTTACTAAGAATATAGCTATAACAGCAGCAAGAAGCAAGTGACCCTACGTTTATTGCTTTAATATTGCTTGATTTTCTCTGGGGTCACGGTTCCATGATTGAAATAAAAGATAATTTTCACAAACATGCCCAGAGTGAATTTTATTAAAACACAAATAGGGAGCAAGGACATAGCAGTAATTTCACGGTTTTCATTTTGTAGGTTTAAGCAAATGTTTCTTTTTTTCTTTCTATATGTAGCAGGGATGATATGTATCAAGTGAATTTTATTCATATTTAAACTTGCACAATAACAGTCATTCACTTATACCCTTAGCATCTTCAAGCACATAACCTTACAAACCATCATGGCATCACTTACTAGCGAGCACAACTATGATCGTCTCACAGAAGTGAAAGAATTTGACGAATCCAAAAGCGGAGTAAAAGGACTACTTGATTCCGGTATCACCACCCTCCCTCGCATTTTCCACCAGCCTCCCGAAAATCTCCCAAGCCCACAACACAAAAACCGACCTAAGTTGACTGTCCCGGTTATCGACTTAAAGGAAAAGAGGTCAAGTGTTGTTAATGAAGTTAGGCGATTGGCATCTACTCTTGGGTTTTTTCAGATTGTGAATCATAGCATTCCTTTAAGTTTAATTGATAATGTGCTTAATGATATGAAAAAGTTTTATGAACAACCAACGGAGTATAAGACGCAGTTCTATAATAGAGATGAAGCTAAGGGAATAACGTATTCTACAAATACGGACTTGTTTAAGGCTAAAGCTGCTAGCTGGAGGGACACCATGAAGGTGAGTACATAAAAACTTTATATATGTACTATAGCAACAAGATTTTATAGCAGCATATAGTTATAATGATAGTTTTTGAAACAGTGTATGTATATTTGTTCTGATAAAGTGTGTAAGTATATTTGTTTCCGGTTCTTATTTTCCATTTTTATTTTCAAGATTAAAGAATAGGGATACACCCTTTATAGAAAGTATAGATACGTCCACATATTCTTAAGGCAAACTAACAATTATGGGTGTGTACAGGTGTGGACGTCACCCAAGGAACCGCAATGGGAGGCTGTGCCAGAGATATGTTGGGCAGCATTAAAGGATTGGGACAAGGCAGTGGTGGGGGTAGCGGAAGAGGTGATGTCGATTTTATGTGAAGGATTGAGAATAAAAAGTGACAAGTTGAAGGAGTTGTCGTGTTCTGAAGGGAGGTTAATCGCATCTCATTACTATCCTCCATGTCCACAGCCCGAGCTCACTTTGGGGCTGACTTGCCACACCGATCCATGTGTTTTCACCATGCTCGTTCAGAATGAGGTTGGTGGGCTATTGCAGGTCAAGCACGGTGAAGACTGGGCTACTGTCGAGGCAGTTCGTGGGGCCTTTGTTATCAACATTGGTGATCTGCTTCAGGTAACTAGCTAGCATCAACCGAAAAGTGTACATGTATTTAATTATCTCATAAAGGGATTGTTTTTCGATTTTACAGATGATGTCTAATGATGAATACAAAAGTGTGGAGCATAGAGTATTGGCAAACAATGTTGAAACTGCGCGTGTTTCTGTTTCTACTTTTGGACCATTCCCAGAGCTAATATCTGACGAGAAACCTGCAGTTTACCATGGATTCATGTATGACGACTTTTATACAAGTGTTTCAACTAAAAAGATTGAAGGAAAGAGGAAAACAGATTTCTACAAAATCGATTACACAAACAAGGGATGATGTTTTTGTTGGGATTTAAATACCTAGGTAACTAGTTTAGCCACGAGTACGCAGCGGATAGGACCTAGTAATAGCATATGATTAACACAATTAAAAGGTAAATAGAAACGTGTACCTTTTGTTAATATGATCAAGAAAACGAAACAAGCAACTAAAATAA
>BQNB010134581.1:0-18292 GCA_026074375.1 Tanacetum coccineum | reverse complement strand
GCACTCTTCACATCCATTTGATATACCAGAAAACCCATAAAAGAAGCATAGGCCAAAAATAATCTTATTGCCTCAATTCATGCCACAGGAGCAAAAACTTCTTCATAGTCTATGTCTTCTTCTTGTCTATGACCCTGTGCAACTAACCTTTCTTTATTCCTAATCACAATTCCTCTTTAATATTTCTTATTTCTGAAGACTCATTTTGTTCCAATGGCCCTCTCCCCATTAGGAAAATCCACAAGTTTCCATACCTGTTGGAGCTTGAACTGCAGAAGTTCTTCTTGCATTGCTTCCACCCAAGATGAATCAGATAGAGCTTTAGCAATGCTTGTGGGTTCAATCTGGGATAAGAAACAAGCATACAAACAAGTATTTAGGGTATCATGTGTTTTCTGTTCATATACAACACTAAGAAACCCTTATTCAGAAGTAGGTTTTGTCATTCTTCTTGTCTGAACAGATGACTTCACATCACCAATCACATTTTTAATTGGGTGATCTTTATGAATTCTTGTATTTTGAGTGGTTGGAATAGGAATTAAGGATGTTCCCCAAATCAACTTCTGGTTCATCTTCATCACTAAAGAACTCAACATGAGTGGCTTCAAGTGTATGACTAGCTCCCATTGTGAACATGTCTTTAGGGCTATTTGGATCTGATGAACTAGTAGTATTAACTGATAGATCAACAATATTAAGTTTAATACAACCAATATTAACTTTAGAACTGGCAGTATTAACATGTTGTCCAGCAGTATTAACTTCCTTAGGACTGCTATAATCTTTAGACTTATGTTTTTCATCATTCTCATTATCTGAACCATCTTCAACCTGCTTTTGATCATCAACAGCAGATTTTGATTCACCATTATCAACATCATTGGAAGGTGAATCAAAGTATAAAGCATCTTTTCAAAATGGCATCACAATGCAATCTTGACTCATTTCTTCTTTCTGTGTAGATGTACCTGCATTAAGTTCTCCTTGTGTACCTGCAGATTCATTAGTGATTGAACCATACGATCGTTTAAGCTCCATTTTGTTAGACATTTAAATAGAGGAACCAATAACTAAACGAACAATAGAATTGTGAGTCCCAAACGGAATAGATCTCTGCAGCCTATTAAGGATGATAGCCAAGATGTATAAATACAGTTTAACTATATAGAAACACTGACTATGAATACTATGTGTTAATGCGGAATCTTAACACAAGTACTAAGAAGAACAATGAAAAACTAAATAATAATTTCTATTAATCTGCTTTGAGTGATTACAGATTACTAACTATGAGATATGATTTTGTATGAGATATATTGAGCTCGTGTGTCTAACTATGCCAAGAGGGATCCTTTTATAGACCAAGGATAAACCCTAACAGGCTTACAAAACGCGTAAAAGATAATACATATCTTTTCCTAAAATATCTCATACATATCTTTAACGTACTAACTAATTGTACTATCGGTACTAAATACTGATCAGTACTTAACATTTTGTACTATCAGTACTAACTATAACTATCAGTACTAACTATTAATACTGTCGGTACTAAGTTAGGAAAACATAATTCCCAACAATCCTCCCTTAAACATGAATGTTGAACTCTTTTAACTTTATGTTTCTTCAGATTTATCTTCTTAAGCTCATAGAGGTGATACAAACACTTTAACATTTCTGATCTTTTAAACTATCCATCTTCTGCAGCACTTGGTTCTTCTCAGCAACACAGCAACAGCTTTTTCAGCAACAATCCAACTACGTCTGCTTTGTGGTTTTGGCAAACTACGGCCATTAACAGATTGATGTTACTTTTACCAGTAGCCGTTTGCTCTGGGATAGTTAACTCTTTATTTAAAAAATGGGTGAGTTAATTACCATACAGTTTTTGGTAAACTGTCAACCATCAACGGAATTGATTTGTCTTTACCAATATATTGTTTTGGCGGGGTGCTTGCTTTTGTACTAGTCAATGCTCATTGCATACAATGGTGCATTGATAAACCATATAGTTTTTAGCAAACTATCAGCTATCAACAGATTTGATTAGTCTTTACCAAGAACTGTTTGATCTTGGACTAGCCAACTCTTCACCAATAAAGCAAGGTGAGTTGAAAACCCTATAATTTTTGGTAAATTGTCAACCATAAACGGATTTGAGAAGTCTTTACCACAAGCCGTTTGCTTATGGACTAGCCAGTTCTTATGCCTGTTAAGCATGGTGAACTGGTGACCATTGTTGTGTGGTGGTTAGCCAACAACTCAAACCCTTCTCAATTCCATCAACCTCATTCTTCATCTATTTGTTGCTTAATAAACCTTATCAAATCAAGAGCAACAGAACTTTCTCTTTCAACTTCCAAACCAAGATCAAGCATCCTTTGCATCAAATCTTTTGATAGAGGATATCTTCTTTCAACCAACATATGAATAACTATTCCATCCTCAAACTCTAGTATGCAGACTCCACATGATTCATACAACCTCCATGTGACAATCTTCCAATCTTGTTGCCCTTAGAAGTCACATTTTGTTCATTCCATTTGTGAGGATTCCATCATAATCTTCAAATATCCAAAAAAATCAACTTCAATATTCCATCTAATATAATTATGAGGAACTGTCTTTATCAAGTCATACAGGATGAAATAGTTTCTTGCCTATCAAAATATGAAGTTCCTCCATGAGATAGTTGAAAGCCCTAAAATTCCCATTGGCTCTGTAGATAACAAGATAATCTCCATCTGGTGATGATACCTTGTTTAATCTAGCAATAACTGATTTCTTCTCCATTATCTCACTGTCTAAGATACTTTCAAATGTAACAATCTTCAGGCATTTTTTATGTTCATCCTCACTGTCAACATCAGATTGTTTTCTTGCCTTTTTCCTTGCAATCATTTTGATATGACCTCCCTTCCTTTTCTTAGTACCTTCTTCTTCTTTATCTTCCTCCTTGACCATTTCATTCTTAGAGGAATCAATTCCTTTTTCATTCATCTTTTTAATCAGTCTCTCATCTTCAGCAGACCCAATAGAAATGAAATCTTCATCTGACCTCTTAATCTTTTCATACAGAGCTTGTATTTCCTCAAACTTCTTGGTTTTCAAATCCAGATGCTGATGTTTCCTACCATGCTTTAAGAAAGGTCATCAATTTTGAATTTCTCATTGATTCTTTGTAGGTGGTTGTTCTGATAGCTTCTGATATTTGTGGCGCAAAGTAATTTTCTTTGGAGCTGCAATTGTGTCATGAAGGGATTTTGCTTTTTCTTCTATTGTAAATGACTTTTTTTTTTCTTGAAGCATTTCAGCAAAGGAAGTCTTTAGCCTCATTTCTTGCCTTTAGTCATCATATTTTCTATGAGAGCTTCTCATTAGGTAGCTTCTTCTTCATTAATCTTTTTTCTTTCTTCTTCACCCTCCCAATTCTTGTACTTTCCTAGCCATTTCTTAATCACTGCAAGCTGTTTAAACTTCTTTTCAGCTTAGGTAATACCATCAGATTCTCTTTCAGATTGAATGTCCTCTTCCTATTTTTTTTTTTCCTTGTCTTTTGGTCAATCTTTGGAAGAGCTTTATGTCAATGTGATCTTGTTGAAGTCGGCCTAGGTTGTCAATTTACATTCAATATCCTTGAACTCTACACCTTTCTCCTTCTCTCTTGAAACTGCTTATGTTGACTATATTGAGAAGAACATGAGCTATTGTTTTCATCATCTCCAAATATTGTTGAGTAGGTGGTTGGTGTTTGAGTAGACCTTCTCCTTCGTATTGATCATCTGTACCCTTAGCTTGCTCATCAGTACCTTCATTTTGATCATCGTACTATCTTTCTGCCTGTCGGTACTAACTTTAGATCCGGCAGTACTAACTATTGGTCTGTCAGTACTAACTTTCTCCTTGTCAGTGCTAACTTTTGTGATTTTTTATTTTTTTTTTTTTAAGCAGTAACTAAGTACATCTTCAGCTTTCTCCTTCTCTTCATCTACTTTTTCCATCTCTTGTCCTCCCTCTATCTTGAGCTTTCTCAGTTTCTATTATTAATCTAATGAATATTCTAAGCAATCTCTATTCATATAGTGGGTTCCTTTATGGTCATGTAGGTTCACCTTTGGCAAACTTCCTCCCCTGTTTGGATACAGACTCTCTGTGCACCCATTGTTTCTTTGAGGATCTCTTTCTTGCTAATCTTTGCTTCAAGGAAGGAAATTCATTCAACCATGCTTTGTGGTGTTTGACTACAGGTTTAGCTTGCTTCTTGAGCTTTTTGATATGTGCCTTCAAGTGTTGTATTTCCTTGGCTTGATCTGAAACATGTGTACATAAAGAGATACAAAGATCATAGACACTTTGGAGTGTCATTTACACCTCATTCCCTGAAAGGGAATTAATCAATGGATGAAAGACCTCCAAGATTCCCACCAGAACTTTCTGGAATAGAATCATGAATGATAGTAGAAGGTAAAGGTCTAGGGGATGGGTCAGACTGTGGCTCAACAGGTACTTCACTAAAGTGAGGAGGAGAGGGTGTAGGTAGTGTATCAGATGGTCTTTCTGAATTGACACCCTCATCATCAGTTGGTTGTACCAACATAGAAGCAAATAAAGGTGTGACACGTTCCCGAAAAATGTTTACCTTTTTTAACCTTGAGGAAATGTCTTTACTTGTCAAAGCAGTTACAGGAAATGATTAAAGGTACAGGTACATTAGTTAGCTGGTATTTTAGAATGATAGAAATAAACGTGGGTCATTACAAACTTCTTCTTTGCATCTTAAATGCCCTAAGCATTACTGATCAGCTCAGAATATCCTTAAAATTACATATAATATAATAAATATCAAATATTAGTAAGATTGTTATAAGCTGAGTCAATGATACCGGAGAAGTCTGTATAGAGCTTTCCCGGGTCGTAAAATCCCCAACGCGGCTGGAATGGTAATTCGATACGAATGATATTGATGATTGAATTGAGAAACAATGTTTTTGATTTTTACTAGTTAACTAAAATTAATTAAGAAAACTAAAATGATTCTATGGGAAAACAAGCAGTGAAAATGGGATTCTATAAATATACTCACGGGACAAACTTTGTTATATGGTAAATCACTAAACTTCGGGGGCATAACTAATGGCCAATGAATCCTAAGAAATTACGGGGAACGTAATTAGGCTTAATCATACTTTAACTAAGATAATTAAAACTAATAAACTAAATTAAACATGCAATTATAGACTACCGGGAATTAAATTGCAAGCTAAAACTTAAATTTTCAAAAATAAAGTCCTAAAATTAATTTTAAAATTTAAATAAATTAAAAATATTCTAACTTAAAAGAAAATGTAAAAAATTTCAAAATCGGAGTTAAAAAGCGAACAAAACGGTAAGAAACGAAAAAGTCGAACTCGTAAACGAGCCCGGAACTGAAATTTGGGCAAAAATCACCCTACACTAAATTTTATATTTTTCCTAGACACTAAATGACAAAAGAAAATTTTATAAAAAAGAAAAATATTTTTTTATTAATTTTTGGATTTTTTATGAATTTTTAAAGATTAAAAACTAATTAAAACTAAGAAAATAGAAAAAGACAAAAAATAAAAGTTATAAAAATTCTGAAAAAATAAAATTAAATAAAGAAAAAGTTAACAATTCTAAAAATATAAAAATGCCCAAATTTTACTGTTTTTATAAAAAGTAATTAAACTAATTAAATCTAAACCTAATTTAAATTAATTAAATTAAATAAACTAACTAAAGTTAACCTAAGGGACTAACAGTGAAAAGGACACAAGGACAAACGGGGTAACAGGCTAACTAACCACAGGGACTAACAATGTTAACTAGAAAAGACAAAATTACACAAATGGTCCCTGAAGTGGACCCCGATTGCAAGGTGGGTCCAAAGTGCTTATTAGCAAAAAGCTAAAGAAGCAAAGTTGTAAAGGGGACTTAGGAGAACATTTTTCATAAAAGGAGTATAAGCTGTAGTGGACTAAATAAGCTAAAAATGTGAGCTTTTGGGCTGACAGAAACTTATTAAGCTTATGAGCTTATTTGCTTTTTCTTTGAAGTTTAAGCTACAAAATAAGCTAGAAAACTATAGGAATAAGTTACTAAGGCAAGGGTGGCCTAATGTTAAGCTAGGGTCACTAAATAAGCCCTGAGATAAGCTAAAATTAAAATAAGCTATTCTAACAGTTTAAAAAAAAAAAAACAGAAATAGTGAACTTTTAGCCTATAATTAAGCTATACTAAGAAGCTAACTAAGAGATTTAAGCTGCTAAACCTAAGAGGCCTACCTATAAGCTATGTTAAAAAACCAAAAGATCCTATAGCTTAAGGTTAAATAAGCTAGAAATGTGGGGCTAGATTTGGTGCTCAGCACCAGGGGAGGCCACTGCAGTGGCTGAGGGGCTTATTTTGGGCTTATGAAAATAAGCTCTAAAGAGCTTTTCACCTAAATTTAAGCACAAACAGATTGATTAAGCTTATATTCAAAATTTGGTTTATATTTGAGGACTTAATCCTGCTGGTTTTGTGGCTTGAAAATGGGGGTTTTCAAAAAAAAAAGCAAAGCTAAACTTGACTTATATTGTCAAATTAAAGGGACAGCAACAAGTGGTTGGTAAATTGGCTAGAAACAACACCCATAAGCACAAACTCAATGTGCTTAAGCTGCATAGCAGCTGGAGCACTTAAGCTCATTTTGGCTTATTCAAATTTTGACAGATTATAGAAAGGGCACAAAAACTTATTTTTAAACTAAAAATGGTGATTTAAATGGCCTAATAAAGCCCTACACACTCAGTCCAAAGATTTGCTGAAGTAGGAGGAGCTTGACCCACAACAATCACCCAATATTACCCATTTTGGGAACTTATCCAAACACCCCCTTATTTATATAAAAATCGATTTTTTAACTATTTTTGGTGAAATAAGCTAATAAAAATTGTTCACAAGTGGGGTTTTAATCACTTTAAAAACATTACTTACACTATTTTAAACCGGATTAAACAACTTTAATTTTATATTTCAAATTTCGACGAAAATGCAATTTCACAAACACACTTAACTTTATAAAACTGAAAGTATAACAATAAAAAAAAAAAAGAAACTGAGTACAATATTATAAAGCAAGCTTAATTAAATTTTAAACTAAGAAAAGTAAAAACGGGATGGATTTTTCTTTGGCTTGTTCTCTTCTCTTTTATAGAGGTCTCCAAGCCTTCTTTGTTCTTGGGCTGTGTTTGTTGTAAGAGTACAAGGCTTCCCAACAATCTACCCTTCGTTGGCCTTGTAGACCATCTCACCATTGAAGGGGGTTCGGGATTTTGTGTATGTTGAACTGGAAAGGGTTATAGGGGTATTGGGGAGGTGGGAATGAGTAGGGGTGAGCTGTGATGGGTACTTGGGATAGTGGGTTTGGGAAGTGAAACCGTGGGAAAGTGGTGGTTGAATTTGGCGGGTACGGTGTTTGTACAGGGGTGGGTCGGTTTCAAATGAAAGTTTTGGAAAATTATGCAAAAATGTCCCTCAACTCTTCTCTCTGACAATTCTTTTGGCCCTTTTTCAGTTATACAATAGTTTAGAAAGTGCACTTTTGGTCCTGCTTTTATTAACTAAAAGAATACAAGAGGTTTTGTAAAATATACAAAGTGTCCCCGCTTGCTGTTTTATTAACTAAACGGGAAAAAGAGGTTTTGATAAATTGCAAAAATGGTCCCTCTGGTTTATTTTTTTCATTTTTCTTTATAAAAACATCTTTCAAAAATGGCACTTTTGGCCCCTTTTCTTTATTTTTTTCATTTTTAATTATAAAACAAAGTTTTTAAAATTTACATTTTTGGTCCTTATGTTTTATAAAAAGGGTGTTTTGGGCTTGGGTTTGTGTTTGGGCTTGTATTGGGCCCACTGGGTTTGGGTTTGGGCCCAATAAGGTTTAGGCTTATGTTATTGGGCTTTTTAAGGCCCAATAAGGTTATGAAGTGGGTTTTGTGTGTACAATGGCTGAGATTGGCTGTAACTGGGCTAGGATTGGGCCTTCAAAGTCTTCACAGTCTTTGTCAATTGCACACAAATGGGCT
Source organism: Tanacetum coccineum (assembly GCA_026074375.1). NCBI lineage: Eukaryota > Viridiplantae > Streptophyta > Magnoliopsida > Asterales > Asteraceae > Tanacetum > Tanacetum coccineum. Next base: position 10,199 of record BQNB010134581.1, on the reverse strand, counting down.
GTTGAAATTGATTGAGGGCCCATTTGGTCTTCACAGTCTTCATAGTTATACTATTGGGCTTTCCCGGCCCATCAGATGGGTTAAGATTGCATCCAACAGTATTCTTCAGTTCCGGCTCCGGTTTGACTGCTGATTCTTCAGTATTGACTCTGACTTTGGCATTTTTGGACTTTGGCCTTGATTTTGCACAGTCTTTTCCAGTCCATGCTCAGTTTTGTCATTTTGGCTTGGTTTTCTGTCTTTTTGATGATATCCACTTCCTGCACAATACAAATGCAAAACAAACATATATTTGGCAGTTTTTGTCTGTTTTTGGTCATTTAAGCTCGTTTTTAGAGGTAAAAGATATGTGTAAAAAGGTCACTTATCATGGACATATGGAATTACTTATAATGTTCCTATTAGGTACAAATGCAACACAAATAAAGTCTTTCATAGCGCTTCCAAAGCTGAAGATGTCTTCCGAGTTCTCCTTGTCTTGAAACTTGTACTCCAGCTTGGATCTTCAGTGTCTTTACTTGTATAGGAACCATTGTAGTATGCATGAACTGGATTAACTTCCCCCCAATTCATACATCAAGTCTTGAAAAGCTTTCTTCATAGACTCTGTTTTGGCAAAGCTTTTGAATCAGCTTCCCTCTAAACCAACATCCCTAACTAAGCAATAAAAAATATTTTTGATTTTTGAAACTTATTTTTTTGGTTTTTGTTGTAGCTTGAACAATCTTCTACTTGTTATTGACGTGCACAGCGGAATTTTGTAGAAGTCAAACCATACCAACGACCACTACTTCTTGTCATTAGGGCTTGGTGAATATTTGTTCGGGGGTACATGCGAGAAATCATCAACAATTCTTCTCACGTATGTAGAATATTTCATAAACCATACTAAGTAAAGTAGTCTACACTACTTCCCCATGGAAGTTGACATGTTAACATCAAAGTCAACTAAGTCCCGGATGTACACATTTTCCCCCATGATGGTTGCGAACTCTCGGAAGCATCATTGTCGTGTACGCCCATATACTTGAGAAGTTTTTGTCTTAAGCACAAATCTTAAAATCCAAACAAAGCATTGCCCTCTTGTCTTCAGAAACCGTAGAGGAGATTAAGCCAGAATCAAAAAAAATGTATAATCCAAGGTCATGTATATGATTATGAAGGATTTGAATTAAAAAATATGAATTTTTAATATTTGAATAAGAAAAAAAAAAAAAAAAAATTTTTGAGAAATGTTGTTGACGAACTTGAAAATTGTACTTTAGACTGTTGAAGTACCATTGTCCTTGGAATCCCGTGAGAAATTGCTATATTACAACCTCAACCTTTAAACTCTCTAGCCAACTTACCAACCTCGTATTCTTGGCTATTCTGTGATCACTTGGTGAAGTAAACCCGAATATACCAAAATTTGAAAATGAAGTAAATCCCCCAAATTTTGTTACTTAAGCTTGCACTGTGTAGATTGAAGAACGGTGCAAGATTAAATCTATAAGTACTCTATACCCAACTAGAAAAGTATAAGAAGTACAACACCTCTTGAAATTATCCACATCGTTTTCTTCGTGTGACACAGAGCACTACAATGTAACTCCTTTAAGTGATAGTTAACCATGTCTGCAACCAACCACCCCTGACTTTTGGTAACTAGATAATTCAAGTCCTAATCATAAGCTGTATACGTTCAAGAAAGTCATCAATTGATAGATTGGGTTTAAATAAAAGGGGTAGCAAATAGAAGGAAGTCTCGATGTTGAAATAAGTAGACGCCTTCGTGAAACTCAACTTCAATCTCAAATAAGGGATACCAAATTAACTTCGTAATCACTTGACATCGTAGTCTGAATCTTTAGCCGTTTGTCGTTTTAGTGAATCTTTTCAGGATTGTTTTGGCATTAAGTGTTGTGTTTGCTTTGGTGTTTATGTTTTGATTTGTCTTGATGATCATATTCCCAAATTTAGTCACATGCCCAAATTCGGTCATATGCCTACCTGATGCGCGGATCGAATTTTTTTTCTTCAGGAAATTAGGTTTCAAAACATACAATTTCCTTAAACAGTGTCATGTTTTGCTTAGCACATTTCAACATATTTCGCTTGAGAAACAGACCTGCATATTTCGCTTGAAATCTACACATTTCGCTTGGTTTAAGAAAATTACACATTTCGCTTGGTTTAAGAAACATGTTTCGCTTGAGAAAAAATTGTATATTTTGCTTGACAGGAAATTTCACATTTCACTTGAACTCTTCCAACATGTTTTGCTTGAAGAAATTTTGCATATCTCGCTCGGAATGTGACTTGACCTGCATATTTCGCTTAATAATACATATTTTGCTCCAAAATACATATTTCGCTTCATTCAAGAAGACATTTCGCTCCCTTCAAACATGTTTCGCTGTCTTCAAAACACATTTCGCTTCCTTCAAACACGTTTCACTGTCTTCAAAAATTCTTCAAAAACCTTAAAAATTTTGATCCAAAAACGTGTTTTGATACCCAAATAAGTTGCTAGTACATATAAGACTAACAAAAGTACAAGTTGATCGTCGTAAAACACACATTTTAGATAAAAAAAAAAGTAAGTGAAAAAGGGTGCGTTCGATTTGAGTTTCTTACCAGATCTCATGCAACTACAAGATACAAAGGCAAAGAGATAGCCAAACCAATCACACCACCATATGAGTTAGCTTCTGAAGAAGACAGTGATCCTGAACAAGCTCAGCGGGATAAAGACATGCAGAAAAATTTGGCTCTCATTGCAAAGTACTTTAAGAAAATCTACAAACCTACCAATAACAACCTCAAAACTTCCACAAACACTAGAAACAAGAATGTGGATACTACTCTAAGGTACAAGAATGACAATCAGACTGGACAGTTTGGGAATTTGAGGGCAATAAATGTTGCTGGGGCTAGAGAAACTGTAGGCGGTCAAGTAGTGCAACAGTTTGGGATACAGTGTTTTAACTGCAAGGAATTTGGTCATAATGCTAAGGAATGCAGAAAGCTAAAACGGGCTAAAGATTCCATGTATCACAAGGAAAAGATGTTGCTGTGTAAACAAGCTGAGAAAGGTGTTCAACTTCAAGTAGGAGCATCAGACTGCTAGCCAGAACGGATGAGAAATTGATGAACAAGAGTTGGAAGCACATTACAGTTACATGGCAAAGATCCAGGAGGTTCCTAATGCAGACTCAGGAACTGACACTGAGCCATTAGAATAGGTACAATACGATACTGACGATAATATGTTTGCCAATGACATACAACATTTTGAGTAATCTGAATCCATTACTAACACATGTGCAGTGGAAACGGGTGATAGTAATGTCATTCCTGACTCACCTGATATGTGTGATAATGATATTCAGGATGACCAAAATGATGTAGAATGTGATGATGAGCGTGTTGCACTTGCTAATTTAAAGCTTAATTTTGATGAAAATAAAAAGATTCAAAAGCAATTAAAGAAAGCAAATGCAACATTGACTCAAGAATTAACTGAGTGCAAATCTATTCTTGCGGAAACTAGTAGAACTCTAGGGGAATCTAATAGTACTCGGGATAGTTGCTTAGTTGCACTTCAAAATAAATAGACTGAGTTTGAGAGGTACAAGGCCTTTAATGATCGTACAATTGACTATGACAAACTTGAACGTAAGTTAAATGAAACTCTAGGACTATTAGCTCAAAAAGACATTGACATAAAAAAAGGTTTAAAGGTTAAAGCTTATGAAATTTCTGTTGTCAAAAAGAAACACGATGAGTTTGTCAAACAGAGTCTTTTAACAAAGTCACATTATGAAGGTCTTGTCAAGGAGAAAACAAAGGTAATAACAGATTTGAAACTTAAGGAATAAAAAGATATTGACAAAATGATTTCAATGGAAAACCAATTAAAGTTTTTGAATGAAATTATTTACAAAAGGTGTCAATCAATCCAAACCATTCATATGTTAGCATCCAAATGCCCTACATTTAATGGAAGACCTACCTTTGCTAATCCAATGTACCTCAAAAAGGCTCAATATGAGAAACCATGTTTGTATGAGATCCCACATGACCAATCTGATCCTGCAAACAGACTCGTCCCCGATAAGGAAGAGACTCTAACTCTTGATAACGAGAGTCGATCAAAATTGAATAAAGACTTAGTGAAACCTTTTGACTACACAAAGTTAAATAGTCTTTATGAAATTTTTAAACCCTCGACTCAGCATTATGAAATTCAGTTCGCACAGGCAAATGAAATAAGAAAGAAAATGTGGAGAAAATCATTTGTGAAAACAAAACCAAATATTTTCAAAAACATAAAAAGACCCAATAAACCCAAAACAGTACCAAAATGGCAAAAATATGCTTGTATGTGTGTTTTGTGTGTCGCAGGTAGGAAATTCAAAATCAACAAGCGAAATAGTCAAAATCAAGCAAGCTATTTCGGACACTGGAGTATCTCTAAGAGTACAAAGCCGAAGCCCAAAAAAAAGCCAAAGACTACATAGCAAAATTTTCTCTTCAGAGGGCCATATCATGGCAATTTCCGAAAAGTTATGGATAACTTGAAAAAGAGAAAGTAAAGAGAAGGACCAAATGTGTAATCTTTCCAAAAACCAATCATACAGTTTTAACTTGTCAAAGAAGTCAAGAGGGGAACCCTCCATTTACTATTCATTCGTCTTACTCATTTCACCCCATGGTAAAAAACAAAGGGCAAAATCAAAATTAGAGGGTGCATTGGTCAATTCAGGAGAAGCTGCAGCACAATAAAGGGTTCAAATTAGTCTAATCAAGAGGATACTTATCCCTAGGCCCAAGCTCAAAGCCAACGTAATCAAAGAATGAAGCACAAAATTTGTGATGGGTTTTGTGCTAAATTCACTCACAAAACTAGCAAAAATGTCAACATTCAAATGAATGCCAGCCTGGGCAATCCTCAGGTGTCCACAAATTGATCAACGTCCCACAACAAGATCAAATGATTGAAAGAAGATGAATGGCAGAGATAGATTGTAAGGATTGACAGAATAAGGCTAGTGATTCCTAGAGCTTCTTTCAAGTGCTATAAATTAGAGGGCCCTTTCTCACAACACATAGGGGGATCGTTTTTTAGTTTCTTTTTAATTAGTTTTTATAAATTAATTCGTTATTTTTATTTCTTAAATGTAATTTCCTTTTTCATGTATTGTAAGCAGCTTAGTCAATTAAATTGAAATTCAGTTTTTAATGTTATATTTTGTTATTCTAAGCTCTCTTTTACGTCTTAAGCTCTCTTAATAGCCAAAATTATCTCCAATAAGCTCATATTAAGCTCTTTCAGTCATATAAGATAAATAGGAGCTGTTTAAATCTCAGAATTAATCTTACTTGAACCTTTTAATCGTTTATTTCTTTACATGGATCTATGTATTTGGCTTTTGGATAGGGGATATTACTTGGAAGAGATTCCCAAGGACTATATACCTTTAGCTTATTTAATTTGCTAAGGAGCTTTGTAGATGCCCTAATTGGTTCATTTTGTTTAGCTAAAGATAAAGTATGTTTCTCTTTCTTTCTTCTTAATTTCAGGTATAAATTGCTTAGTTATAGTTTATATGCGTAATATTGCATATTTACTTATTCTCTGTGCTTCTTAGTGTTTAATTTTCTTCTTGTTACTTTGATAATTGTGACTTATTAAATTGTTTGTCTTCATTGTTTTTTTCTTAAGTCAGTTATGGATCATTTAGTTATCAATTATTATCATAAAAACTCATATAAAATTTCAAAAATATTAAATTTAATTAGTTAAGATATTATTAATTTTACTTTTCAAAGGTGTTTAATCCTTTAAGTGTCAAGTTTGTTTTAAGCTAGTTTTTATCTGGTATTCAGTAATTGTCCATTAGATTTCTTTTAAAAAAAGCTTTTCTCAACCCTGTCAAAATGATAAAGGGGTGTTTGGTTTAGTGCACTCTTGATTTTACACTAGCAGTACTAACCTCAGTTAGTACTGCTGAACCTTTGCACTACCAGTATTAACTTCCAAGTTAGTACTGCTTTCACAAGTTAATACTGTTAGTTTAGATTTTGGCTAATTCAGTAGTATTAGTATAGCATTTAGCTTATTATGAATTTAGCTTTAGTTTTCATTTTCCAGCTTATTTCATAGCTTAATTTTGTTCTTAAAAGTCAAATTGCATCAGCAGTTCTTTCACTTGAAAGTACTGCTGAACTTTTACACTACCAGTATTAACCTTAGTTAGTACTGCTGTGTTCTTAGCTTAATTTAGATAGGTTATTTTAGGATTTAGCTTATCAAATTCAGTAGGATTTAAGTTTTAATATAGCTTAAAATGGTTTAAGTCTTAATTTGCACTTTCTAGCTTATTTACTTAGTTTAATTTAGCTGTCAAAAGTCATTAAAACCTGAAAACTCCAAAAACAGTACTTAGAGTCCTTAAGGATTTAAATTTGTTAATTTAGCTTATGGATCTAGATTTTCTAGCTTAATTAGATAGATTATAAGTAGTTTTATAAGTCCTGAAAGTTTTAGAGTTTAGTTTAGCTTTTTAAGCCTTTAAGCTCATTTGAAACTTGTGTTTGCTTAGTTCATGCTTAATTTCAGTAGTTTAAAAGCACTTCTAGCTTTAGTTTCTTTTCATTTATAGATTAAGCATATCATAAGCTCTTTAGAACTTCTTTCTTTTTTCATTTTAATCTAGTTTTGAGTTTTCTATAGCTTATTTTCTAAAACCAAGGGATAAGCCTTCCTTACTGTAACAGCTTATAGATAAGTTCTTTGAGAGCTTATTTGTAAGTTTCAACCCAAGTAGCCTTTGTTAATCTTACTCCCCCTGTCTTCCTTTTCAACTTTGCTTCTTTGAGTTTTTCATTTTAAGCTCTTTAAAATTTCGAATGCTTATTAGACTTAGTTTGTTGTCGGGATAGATTCTCAGGGTAGAAAGTGTAACTTTTTGATTTTAATTGTTTTTCAGTTAGTCCCTCCGTTAGTTTGTTAGTTTCCCCATTAGTTTCTTAGGTTTTTGCACCATTAGTCCTTAGTTAAGTTTTTAATTAAGTAAAATAGTTTTAATTAATAATTAGGATTAAGTTTTAATTAGTTTAATTAAACTTTTATAAAAAGATAAAAATTAGGGCTTTTATTTTTAATAATTTTCTTCACTTTTTCTTCATTTAGTGAAAATTTAGTTTACATTTTTAGGTTTTAAAATTTGTTTATTTGCTTAATTGTCATTATTTGTTGCTTCTTAATTTTGTAGTAATAGCTTATCCATAATATTTTTGCTTCATTCAAATCAGAATCCGAACTAGAAAGTGGTTTCAATTTCACTAAAATTTTAAAATTTTTCAGTTTTGTTATCTTGTTAAAAAAAAAAAATAAAATAAAATAAAAAATAAAAAAAACAATAAAAAAATAAAAAATATAAAAAAGTGTTAAGACAAAAATGTAGGTTTTCCGTTGGTAAGAATAAAAAGTAATTTTTGACCCGATCGTACGTATAGAGTTCTAGCTTTCTTCCTTAACAATTAATGATGATAATTTGTGCTAGTCTCATGTAGACTTTAAATATGCAAGACTTGAATCGTTAGTAAATGAAAACTTGTGCTAATCTCAAGTAGATTTTAAATATGCCGAGTTGAATTTTATATAGGCTAAGCATTTGCAAATTTATTTTTGTGTGAAAGAACAGAGAAATGTAGTGGTTATTTATAAGTCATGACATTAAACGCCCCCCCCCCCCCAACGAATAGTTGGTTTTCTTTTCAAAGCTCATAAGTATTAAATAGTGCTTTTTCTCCCATAGCTTGTTCACATTTTTATATGAATGTTTTAATAAATAAAGTTGTATGGCTTTTTTGGTTAATAATTAGTTATATAGAAGTTTTCTTAAGTTCCTTGTGAATTAGATGAGTACCACATCAGGAATACTTTAATTTGGCTTAAAAATACCAAAATAATAATATATAAGCTATTCTTGCCCAGATTACACTTCATCTTGTCGGAGGCGTGGCCGATGTTGGTCGTTTTCATATTGAGGTAGAGTGTCCGGTGTCATAATAAGTAGAATAACTCTTGTCGATCCGCTATCGATGTGGTCTACTCGAGATAGAAAGGCACCGTTTTACTTATATAATCCAAAGTCGAATTATGTTTGCTACATCGTGCCTCGGAGGAGTGCCGATGTTGTAGCCTGTCTAAAGACTAAGTTTATAATGTTGCTTAATTGTTGTCTTTTTTGTGCCCTTATATGAGCCTTAAGGGAATATGGTGCATATGAGATTGGTCCATTTGTCTTAAAGAGCCTTCGGGTATATGAAATGCTTGGTTGCCTTGCTTAACGTAGCTAATAAAAGCCAAAATTTTTGTGCTTCGATGTGGATCTATAATCTTGATTGCATTTGATCTTCTTTGATAAGGGCTAGGAGCTATTTATTGCGTTTTTACCACATACACTTGTATTTACTGGAATTATATAAATATCGAAACAATAGTCTTAAAGAAGCCCTTAGGGTATATGACTTAAGTAAAATCCTGAGATACAAAAGTAGGATTTGAGGGTAGGAAATGTAAGTACAATCAATTAGTATTTATGAGTAGTGTTAGTGTCATGACTTGTAATTTACAATGATCTTGTTTTTAAGCTTGGCATGGGTAGAGTGAAAAATCGGGGATGATGAAGTTATCTTTTAGACACTTAATTGTGTCTTTTTTTTCTTATGATCTCTAAAGTTACCAATGAAGGTAATGAAAACTGATACATTATGTCAACACAATCAAGTTATATTAGGAAGTTAATTTATCAAGACAAATCATTAAATAGAGAAAAAAACTTTGAAAATGCAAATGGGAAGTGTATAGTCGGTGTTTTATAACTTGTGATCTCTTATCTTTCTCAACAAAAAAATCTTTGCTACTTTTCAAAGGTTTATTTTGGGAAATTTTTCGAAGGTTTTTGTATAAGCATGTGATATTGCTGTCGAGGACAAGCAATCGTCAATCGTTTAGTTTGGGGAATTTTGATAAGTGTAAAATACACATATCCATTTATACCTAAAATAACCCAATTAAACCCAAAACAGACCAAAAATGGCAAAAATATGCTTGTATTTGTGTTTTGTGTGTGCAGGTACGGATAAGTCATAAATCACAAGAAAATAGTCAAAATCAAGCAAGCACGGACACGAGAATCAGAAGAGTACAAAGCCGAAGCCCCAAAAGCCAAAGACTTAGCCAAATTTTCATCTTCAAGGGCCAATCTTGCAATTTCCGAAAGTTATTTATAACTTGAAAAGAGAAAAGTAAAGAGAAGGACCAAATGTGTAATCTTCCCAAAATTCAACAGTTTTAACTGTCAAAGAAGTAAGCGGGAACCCCATTTACTATTCATTCGTCTTCTTCATTTCACCCCCATGGTAAAACAAAGGGCAAATCAAAATTAGAGGGTGCATTGGTCAATTCAAGGAAGCGCAAGCACAAATAAAGGGTCAAATTAGTCTAATCAAGAGGATACTTATCCTAGCCCAAGCTCAAAGGCCACGTAATCAAAGAAAGAAGCACAAATTGTGATGGGTTTTGTGCTAAATTCACTCACAAAACTAACACAAACGTCACATCAAAGAATGCCAGCCTGGCAATCCTCAGGTGTCCACAAATTGATCCAACGTCCCACAACATAGATCAAATGATTGAAGAAATGAATGGCAGAGATTGTAAGATTGAAGAATAGGGCTAGTGATCCTAGAAGCTTCTTTCAAGTGCTATAAATAGAGGCCTATTCTCACACACACAAGGGATCCGATTTTTAGTTTTCTTTTTAATCTAGTTTTTATATAATTCGTATTTTATTTCTTAAATGTAATTTCCTTTTTCAAGTATTGTAATCAGCTTATTCAATTAATGAAATTCAGTTTTTAATGTTTTAAATTTTGTTTTCTAAGCTCTCTTTTACGTCATAAGCTCTCTTAATAAGCCAAAATTATCTCAATAAGCTCATATTAAGCTCTTTCAGTCTATAAGCTGAAATAGAGCTGTTTAAATTCAGAATTAATCTTACTTAAACCTTAAATCAGTTAAATATATTATGGATCTTATTGTATTTGAGCTTTTGGAAGGGGATCTTACCTTGGAAGAGATCCCAAGGACTTATACTCTAGCTTATTCATAAGCTAGAGAGCTTGTAGCTGCCTTTATTGGT
>BQNB010134580.1:0-14080 GCA_026074375.1 Tanacetum coccineum | reverse complement strand
CAAGAAAACGCGCATTCTCAATTCCCAATACGCCTATCCAACTGGATAAATATTCAAAGATTCAGTAATAAATATAAATTTGGAAGGATATATATAATTGATTATAAACGTAGCATGCATTTTAAGGAAAACACCCCTATACGCCGTATTGACCTCATTCAATACGGTGTATCCATCAAATTTCAAAGACTATAAATAAAAGACTCAAAAACGAATTTTCAATGTGCAAAATCATATTCTCTATATCATACACATAAAAGATAATTTTCTGAAGAGAAGAAGAGCAACCAAAGGTCAAGCATCAATCACGATTCCATAGAAGACACCGTGTAATTCCTATACTCTTTTAATCATTTAATTTTTGGTATCGTTCGGTAAAACGTTTAGTTTACCTTGGTTATTTGATCAAGCTTGTATAATTACAATGGTTATGGGCTAATACCCTCGGTTATTAGCCATCTTAATGAAGATTTAATTTTTGGTTTGTTTTAATCCGATTTCTTAATTTATCGTTGATTGTTTAATTATGTTTATCACCTAATACTTGTCTACGTGTTTGAATATGCGACCTATCATTCAACTGGGTCTAGTGATACCTAACAAGTAATCTAGATGCTGAGATAGCTCTCCATATCGTGTTTTATATTACTGGACCAATAGGATCACGAATAATGTTTTATCTTTGCCTTTAAATTATGAGCTTAGTTGGACCGGCAGGTGACCTGTATGCTTCAACAAGTATGTTCTTAATTAATTGGTAAAGACTTGAACAATGAACTACCAGTATATAAAATACCGTTAAACAGTAAGTGGGTAAAGTCCCGATGGGCTAGGGTTTAACAAGATCACCATTGCTTTAATCCCTAGATAGATTATAATTAAACTAAAAGGATGCTTTATGCGGATACGTTAATTATGATAGGATTTAATGTGTCTAGGTCTTAAGATGATGTCCCGCCTAAGTCTTAAGAATGATATGCCACTTCGAGATAAGTAATCATTGCACTAAACAAACAAACCAGCATTTAATCGGATTTAATATGGCTAATACATTTTTCTATCATTTGGCTTGTACCGCTCTTTTATCTTCTGATTATTTTCTTGCATGTTTATTGTGTATTGAATTGATTCTTGTTACCATAAAACCTGTGCCAGTCTCTCAGGCTAAAAACCCCTCATTATCATTAGAACTAGGTTAAGCATAGGTTTAACAAGTAATTAGAATTAACTAGATTAAATAAAATGCTGATAGAATATAAGGTTCACGACCTCGCTCTTAGTGTTCGACACCCTACTTACCACAAAACTCCACCTGATCGGGTACACTGCCCGTTAAAGTGTTGTTTTAGGATAAGTCGTCTAAATATAAATTTAAAACATGGTAATCAATAAATTAACCATACACGACAGCACATCAAGTTTTTGGCGCCGTTGCCGGGGAGTAAAGTTGTTTAATTATTTTTTGTTAGTATTTTAGTTTAGATTAATTTGCATATTTGTGTGGTTGTTTTGTGTGTTTAAATTCTCAGCATTGTATATTTTTGCATATTGTTTGCGTGTTCTCTGCATTATTACAGTCCGCTGTAATTTTTTTGAGTCGAATACTAAATACGGCGTATTTATCTCTTTGGATACGGCATATAAATTTTTTCTAAAACCAATACAACGTATTCGACTTTAACATCAATACGGCGTATTTAGTTTACTAAATACGGCATATTAGTCCATTTAACCTTTTTCTTCGTAGCAAATTCATTTCAAGAAATGGACGACCCCAACATCACCATGGAAGAGTACATCCAGCTTATGGCTGATAAAGCTCGAAGGCGTGATCATACGTTTAATTGGAAACTGCTACGCACAGTAAGGAATATTGTGATGATCTTGATTCTTTCATAGATTTTGAAACAAATTTCCCAGCTATCGTCTAGAATGATGCATCGACATCAAATCAGAATGTTTCTTCCAAACCCACTATAAGTATTTACAATGCAATTAAAGCTGACATTGATTTTCACATATCATTTTCCGATTCCGAGGACGAGGATCATACTTTTATATATAACAAGGATTCGTCTTCTTATAAATTAATTCCTATCAATGATTTAAAACCGGAACCGGTAAATGAACATGTTGAAATCAATATTGAATCGTGTTCGGAGAACATTGATATCAAACCAATGGACAATGTTATATGCACAAGCAATGACACCACTCCCGTTGAGTTTGTTAAAAACATTGAAACAAATCATGACACACCAAGTAAATCTTTCGTTAAAAAAGATTTTGTTTTAATGATAAAAATCATAATTAGCCAAAGTTTTAACAAAGGGATGCCATTAATTTTTGATGTTAAAAATTTATATGTGCGATTTGGCATCCCATTCGACCCCAAATTGTTTTATATGGATGGGATTAAATTGGGGGCAAGTCTAACTTAAAGACTTTTCTTTAAACAAAAGTGCTTGCCGGGAGACAACCCAAAATGAATTTATTTTTCTGTTATCGAGTCTGTCTTTCCAGGCTGTCTATACGGCGATTCCAAACCTCATGGATACGGCGTATTAACTATCTGGACGTTATCCAGTCTTTATTTTTTAGTTATTAAAACTTTATTGTCAGGTCGGTCTATACGACGTATTCATTAAATGAATACAACGTATTAGGCGACTGATTCGTACTTAGGATTTTTAATACGGGTATCAATACGGCGTATCCTGGGGAACATATACGACGTATCGACTTCCTGTACGCTTTTTTGGATTTATTTATCTAACCAAACGAATACACCGGAGATGGAGTTTCACTTGTTTTCTTATGCTTAATACATCATGACCTTCTAAACGAAAACGACAACGTTGATGGAGTATTTATAAATCTGGAAATCTCGAAGTGTTGGAGTCTTGAAATCTCAAGACGGCTGTTCAACACATTTTTGCTCAAGAAGTCAAATTGGAGAATCATCCCGAGCAATATATCAGATGAGTTCCTCGTTCTAATTCTATTTCCCATTTTCTTTAATTGTTTTATCTATACAACAAGGACGTTGTATAATTTATGTGGGGGGGTGGAGAATTAGAACGCCTACTTGTCCTTTCTTTTACAAATAATATGCTATATGCTTAAATTATGCCAAATTAAAAAAAATTAGCATAACTTTTGTAAAAATTACTAGTTACATGACCTCGCGCACTATAACCTTTAATACCAAATTTTGAGAATTAAGCCTATTCCGTTTCCAAACGTTTACTAAAAATTCCACAAAAATTATGAGTGTGCCGGTGATGTAGTGAACTTTAGAACTTGGCTTGGTATATCACTCAAGACCACAACGATGAGTACTATAGACTTAGATGGAGTAACATGTTTAACTAGTAAATTTTTAGGAATACACCAAAAAGCCTAAATGTTGTAAAATTAACTAACTACAATAGTTAGTTAAACCTCGTGTAACCCTTTGCTTACTCTCATTATAAGAGTAAGATCCCATAGAAAAACCTGTTGAGCCATTCCTGTCTTTTTCACACCAAATGTCTATTTCGTTACACCTTTACACCTTAGCATACCCTGTAAATTAAGCCTATTTTAATCAAAGTTGCTAGTTGCTTTTGTGTAAAGTTTTGTATCTCATGTGTCAAAGTGAAATTTTCTATCTCCGGTTAGGTGGGAAATCGCACAATGCAATGGGAAAATATGTAGCCCGTGTATTTTGCTACTTTCGCGATTATGTATTATCTCCGAAGATGAAGTGAAGAAAAAAAATATCCGGATGAATTATGATTGTGAAGACGGTGAAATTGCACCAAGATTTATGTTTTGAAAAAAATGGAAAAATAGAAAAATGCATCAAAAAAGAGAAGGAAAGATTGATAATCGGTTCGCTAAACTTAAACCGATGAATCACTTGGAAGGATTGATTATTCATTGATATGTGGATAAAAATCAACGATGTATAGTCTTGTATAAAGTGGCCGATATCACTACTTTTGTAAAAGTATGTAAGTTTGGGATGATTGGGAAGTTGACCGTTATGGGAACGCCAACTTAGGTTGTCTTTATCATTTCTATGATCGAGGCGTTTGTTTATATTTCTGAGTCTTTATCATGGAACGCTCGGGAAAAAATTATATAGCAACTACCCTTATTTGTTTCAAGGTTAATATATTTTTGTTTTGTTGAATTTCTATTTAACAACAATTGTGTTCCCTTATCCTAGCAACTAAACCTTAGTTTACTAGACGAGGTTGAGATCGAGTACTATGCATGTTATTTGTCGTTACGACCATATATGCGTGATTCAACCACCCTTGTTGGTTTATTACTTTTGGTGAAAGTTATAAGATCCCTACCCTATATCATTCTTCATCCTAACCCTTGGTTAAACTCGAATGAGGATGTGATCGAATTGTACATGTCTATTTCGTCGTTACGGCCATGTATATATGATCCAGCTGCCTTGTTGGTGTGGTACTATCGGTGAAAGATTGTTAGAATGATCCACCTTTAGCCTTATAATAAAAACCCAATTTACCTTTTGACTTGTTTCTCCTTAGCTCTAGTGGTGGAGATGTGTATCCTTGCCAAGCATATGATATGAAACTAATCACGACCGAGCAAATGAGCGTACCAATTAAATGTTACACCCTAGATTAGTTGAGTGATCTGAGTGTTTTTCATTTCCATATTTCGTGAGGTGCTTGGTCTTGTACAGGTGATTAAAACGAAAGAAGTGCTTAAACGGAAAAATCCTTAAATTCGATTGGGATATGTTTTCAATAAATTTGCAGAGTCTACTTAAGGACAAGTAGGATTCAAGTAGGGGGATATTTGATGACATCAAATAATGCTACATTTATACTATCATTTATCCTGAATAAGTTACCCACTTTTATAAAACTATTGCAAGAATTTGTACTTAATTGCTTAAAAGTGTTATTTGCAGTAATTAAGGAGTGATTTGTGAAGACATGCTAAAAGGCGCATATTTTAGAGCTAAAACGATGATATTTGAAGATTGCTTAATTCTGCCCAACACGCCGTATCCACAAAAAGAGATATGGCGTATCAGCGCCAACTCTTCACAAGAAAACGCGTACAAACAATTCTCAATACGACGTATCACTCTTTTACCATATGCTGTATCCAGCTGGATAGATATTCAAAGATACGGAGATAATTATAATTTGGGAATGAATATTTTATTGATTATAAAATTAGCACGCACTCCAAGGAAAACACCACAATACGCCGTATTGACCTAGCTTAACACGGCATATCCAGTCTTTTTCAGACATTATAAATAGAAGACTCAAAAACGAGTTTTCAGTGTGCAAAATCATAATCTTCATACCTTACACATAAAAGACGATTTTCTGAAGAAAAGAAGAGCAACCAAAGGTCAAGCATCAATCACGATTCCATAGAAGACACCGTGTAATTCCTATACTCTTGTAATCATTTAATTTTTGGTATCGTTCGGTAAAACATTTAGTTTACCTTGGTTATTTGATCACGCTTGTATAATTACAATGGTTATGGGCTAATACCCTAGGGTATTAGCCATCTTAATGAAGGTTTAATGTTTGGTTTGTTTTAAAATCGATTTCTTAATTTATCGTTGAAAGTTTAATTATGTTTATCACATGATACTTGTTTACGTGTTTGAATATGCGACCTATCATTCAACTGGGTCTAGTTACGCCTAACAAGTGAACTAGATATTGGGATAGCTCTCCATATCGTGTTTTATATTACTGGACCAATAGGATCATAAATAATGTTCTATCTTTGTCTTTAAATTATATAAGCTTAGTTGGACGGTAAGGGTGGCCTCGTTTTTAGTTTTTTTTTAATGTTTCAACAAGTATGTTCTTAATTAATTGATAAAGATTTGAACAGTGAACTACCAGTATATAAAATACCGTCAAACAGTTAGTGGGTAAAGTCCTGATGGGATCGGGTTTAACAAGATCACCATTGCTTTAATCCCTAGATAGATTATAATTAAAATAAAAGGATGCTTTATGCGGATACATTAATTGTGACAGGATTCAACGTATCTAGGTATTAGGATGATGTCACACCTAAGTCATAAGAATGATATGCCGCTTCAGAAGATTTGAAAATCTTCATAAATAAAAACAAACCTAGCGTTTAATCAAATTTAATACGGCTAATACGGTTTTCTATCATTTGGCTTGTACCGCTCTTTTATCCTTCTGATTGTTTTCTTGCATGTTTATTGTGTTTAGAATTAATTATTGTCACCATAAAACCTGTGCCAGTCTCTTAGGCTGAAAACCCCCCATATCATTAGAAACGTATATAGCATAGGTTTAACAAGTAATTAGAATTAACTTAATTAGAGTAATTAAAATACTGAAAGAATATAAGGTTAAACGA
The DNA here is from genome assembly GCA_026074375.1 of Tanacetum coccineum. Taxonomy (NCBI): domain Eukaryota; kingdom Viridiplantae; phylum Streptophyta; class Magnoliopsida; order Asterales; family Asteraceae; genus Tanacetum; species Tanacetum coccineum. Next base: position 7,678 of record BQNB010134580.1, on the reverse strand, counting down.
CCTCTCCGCTCGTTAGTGTTCGGTCACCCTACTTACCGCAATACTCAACCGATTGGGTACATGGCCCGGTTAGTGTTTAAAAGTGTTGTTGTAAGGATAAGTGGCCTAAAAATAAAATTTAGAACTTGGTAATTAATAAATTGACCCTACATGACAGCACATTAGTGTTCAATTAGGAATGAGACAGTTTGTCATACCATGCTCGTGGAGCTTGTTTGAGACCGTATAGTGCTTTCTTCAACCTGTAGACATGGTCTGGAAAGTCTGGATTGACAAAAAAAAAAATATATCCATCAGGTTGGGCTAACTATATCTTCCTCTTTTCAATGGACCATTGAGAAATGCAGTCTTGACATCCATCTGAAAGATTGTAATATTTTTATGTGCAACAAAAGCAACGAACATTCGAACGGCTTCAAGACAAGCTACAGGAGCAAAGGATTCCTCAAAATCGATGTCTTCTTCCTGCTTGTAACCCTTCACAACAAGACGAGTTTTATTTCGAATAACAATATTTTCTGCATCACTTTTGTTCTTCCAAATCCATTTGACAACAATTATATTCTTTCCATCTGGTCTAGAAACTAGTTCCCAAACATCTAGTCTCTCGAATTGATGCAACTCATCTTGCATTGATTCTATATAGATGTGATCTGAACTGGTTCTTTGATGTTCTTTGGTTAGAGATTGCTAACTGTTAATGCATACATGCATACCTTAGATTTAGTCTGAAGCGTTGTCGAGTCATTCTGGTTTGGATGGGTCACCAATTACTTGTTCGAAAGATGAGCTTTAGTCTAGATATGTGTTGAGGGTTGTACTTGGTGGAACTCATGCATATTTGATGGATCTAGGGCTATTGTAGATGACTCAATTTCCTCAAAGTTTAGGACATCATATGGAATAAAGACCGTATTACCATCAAACTCTGCAGAGTCTTCTTGATTGGATTTATTAGCCTCTTTCAAGGAGATTAGAGAAGTTTGTTCATCGGATGTAGTTAAAATGAGAGGAGCCTCGTGTTCTTCAACAATGATTGAAGATGTCGAAGGTAAGTCTTCATGATTATGAACTTGTTGTGCAGCGGAATTGATGGACGTTTCAGAATACCTCTTCTCAAAGTATTCTTCATACATTGGCCCAAACAAATTATCCAAATCTTCTTTAGATGGAATATTCATGGATTATGCTGATGAATCATCATTAATGAATCGTTGAAAAACGGGTTCTAAACTACCATGTTCAGAAGCCATAGCTGTAAGCTCGTCAAATTTAACGTGGAATGGGTTCCTTATTCTTTTTGGGTACCGTCGGTTATAAATCCGAAAACCTACTGGATGTTTCTAAAATAACTATGTAGATACCAATGTCTGCTTTAGGTTTCATTTTTCCAAAATCATCTCGGTTATTTGTTGGATAACACAATGAACCAGACATATAAAAATATTCCACATTTGGTTTTCTGCCATGAAGAAGTTCGTATGGAGTTTTGTTGTACCTTGTATGAATTATCGACCAATTTTGAGTAAAGCAACCAGTGGAAAATGCCTCGGCCTAAAGGAATTCTGGTAATCGTTAAAAGATAAGCATTGTGCGTGCAGCCTCGACAAGAGTATGATTACGTCGTTCAAAAACACCATTTTGTTGAGGCGTACGAGCACTCTAAAATTATTGCATAATACCTAACTTATCATAATGAGCTTTAAGAGTTTCATTCTTGAATTCAGTATAGTTTTCGGTGCAAATCTTGCAAACTTTGGCAATGTAGTTTAATTGAACTCGAGCAATAAAATTCGTGATTATCTATGGAGTCTCATCTTTTGTGCAAAGAATATATAGACATGTGAAATCAGAATAATCTCACGAATCATAGCATATACAGTTTTTTCCGTTGACTGATGATACCCGTATTGGTCCGCATAAATCCATGTGTAGCAATTCCAACTTTGAATGATTACTTAGAACCACTTTAGGTGGATAAGAAGCTTTTTGGCTATTTCCCCGCTTACATGCAGAACAAAGGTGATCTTTGCCGTATTTGAATTTCAGAAGACCATTAACCAGGTCATGTTTGGTAAGATCGTTTATGGTACCGAAATTAAGGTGTGAGAGTTTGCGGTGCCATAACCATGACTTTGTCGAAGTGGCTTTGGACATAAGACAAACAGGCGAAGAAGCAGCCATATCAGAAATGGAGATAGTATACAAATTGGATTCACGATCTCTGTCGCAAGATCATCTCCTTCTAGATTTTGTACGTAGCATGTTTTTGAGCGAAAAGCAACTTCTAAAAAATTTTCATTCGTCACACATTGTTTCGGGACACTTAAGAGTTTTTGTGTCCTAGGCCTCAAACGTAATATAACATGAAAAACAGTAATGTTGCTTGTCATTATCGCCATAGCCTGTGAACTTTGCTGCGAAATGACGTTCCCAACAGCCGGACGGTTCCTTATGAATTTTCTCAACAAAAATATTCAGCAGTGAGTCGATTCATCCGTCATATGCTTTTGAACAACCACTACATCAACACTTCTAAGACAATTTGAACTACCCTTCAATCATGAAGGACACCATTTCTGGATAAGTGGACAATTTGACTACCCATTTTTTAACAGAAACTGATGTTTTAACAGTAGGTCGACTCTATTAAAACATTTCGAAGTCGTTTTAACAGTGTGCCAACCAACTTTTGTTTAATTCGTACCACTTTTGCCACATTCGACTAGTTTGAATTTTGGTTCTTCATGTAGTTGCTAAGTGAACTGTCTCGCAAATTAAAAGCACTAGAAACCTTATTTTTGGCACTTAAGGGAGTAACCGCATCAATCTTAGTTTTGGAAACTACATGCGTAGTATCTAATGACTTAGATTGAACGGTCTTAACAGAAAACCTAGCCTTTGAAACTATGGGAGTAGGGATCTTCAAACTTAGATTTAACTGTTCTAGAAGTAGTGAATAAGGCTCTCCTAACTTTTGAAAGCACATTCAATTTATATTTTGCAAGACAATTATCATGACACGGAATAAGCACATTTTTAGCACAAGAAACACATAATACATTCTTTGCTATAAGAGCGTTTTTAATATCATCATTAGTTACAATCTTTTTGTTTGAGTCAACATTCTTAGATGCAACATCTGACTTTTTATTTGTCTAATCAGAAACTTCTACTTTCTTTGATGAATTCTTAGTTTTGGTTAAGATACTATTAATGAACGATGAATCTCTATGCGATGGTCTTCTTACACTAGAAATAGCTCTCAGTCCTGTAGAAGATAAAACACTCTTAGCTTTGTTGATATTTGTGTTTTGTGTCTTTTCAACTTTGTACATTCTCGGTGCTATGACATTTTTGTTTGTTCCAACAGCTTATTGTTTGTTAGGTGAAGTCTGTAAAGTGATTGTTTTTTACAAGACATGTTTCTTTTCTATTTTAGGAGCAACAAATTTCTTAAAGCTTGTTTATTTAACATTGTGACACAAAGAAAATTATGAGAAATATTATCTTTTCCAAACTTAGTATTCACAGACTTACCTTTTTTAGCATTTTTCAGTTTATCTTTTAACTCAGATTTTATTATCAAAATATCTTGATTTTGAGCACGAACATCTGCGTAGGCATATGTCTTTTGATTAACATTCTCAATCAACTCATTGATTTCCCCTTAAGTTTTATTTCATGTCCTTTTGATTGAATCAAAAAGTTTTTGATATTCTGTTTTGACATTTTCTCGTTCTTTTATCAAAGATTGTACTTGAATTCCAAAGACACGTTCTCACTCTCAAGCTTTTCCATCTTTAATATCCAAGAGGTTTCACAAACGTTTTTCAAAGAAGAATCACATTTTTGTCTTTCTTTTTCATGTTGCAATTGTAATTCAAAATCGAGACCTTGTTTTTGACATCTTTGAACATCATTTTCAAGAATGTTTATTCATTTTTGCATTCCCTCTTGGATTTCAAAGGAGTCCCTTTGAATTTTATCAGTTTCATATTGCATACTATTGTCTACACATGCATGACTCAACAATACGCAACATTCGATTTCATGCTTGAGTTTTGCTTCCAAGAGTTGTTCTTTCAAAAGTTCATTTTGTTTCGATGTTTCACAAAAATTATTTTCTGTTGAGTCAAAAACATCTTTCATTTCTTTTATATCTCTTAAAAATCATTTTTGAAAGATTTCAAAATTCAAATGCAACTCATGAAGAATTGGTTTCACTTCTTGTTGACAAAAGTTAGTTAACCGTATTTCTTCTGGAAAGGTGTAGAAAATGCTTTCTCGTTTAGAAGTCGTTTGTAATAGCTCAAACAATGTTTTGAAATCATTTCCATTTTATTCAAATCTATGAGCATTGATTTATACTTGGCACTTGGGTCACACTTGGTTTTGTCTCAGAAGATGAATACGGTGAACTTGCATTTGAAGAATTTTCAGAATATATAAAAGAAGATGAGAAATATTTTTGTTCAACAGAAAATTTCTTTTGTGGAACAAAATCTTCGTGAAGAGCATTTAACTTTTTGTAATCAATTGTTCAAACATTTTGTTTTTTCCCAATAGAAATTGGATCTTGTAATTTCTTTTTCATTTTTATTTGACTCTTGGTTGCATCATCAAGTATGTCCTCAGTATCTCTAACATTCATTTGAATTTTCAAATCATCCAAGCAAGAAGCATCATACAATTTTGGATTCTAAGAAATTGATTTCTTGAGAGTAAAAAGATTTGTGTACCCCAAACCATGTTTTACTTTTAAATCATAAAATGACATTGGTTTTGGTCCAAGCATAAACATTCCTTGTAAGGATTTACCTATTTTCAACACAACATCTTCATTCTTTTTAGCTCTTGCTTCAAGATCTAGAACAATGTCATGATATTTATCTTGGTTTTCACTCATTTTGTGTTTTAAAATTGACTGTGTCTTTTGAAGTTCAATAGTTTGTCGTTTTAATTCCACAACAGACAATTCTAATTTATCACATTGTTGTTCTAAATCTCGAATGACATCTCGATCATGAATAAATTGAGATTGTGACTCTTGTTCAAATCGTTTTGCTTTTCGATCAGCCTCAATATATTCATCAAAATAGGTAGTGTTATTTCCTTTATTCATTTCAAAAACCCGAACATTTTCCTTATACGACTCAAGCTGTTTAGTCAACACTGTGTTTTGTTGTTGAACTTTTTAGCAATTATTTGTTGTTTCTCAGTTTCCTTATACGCATTTCTAGCTAATTGCTCTAATACATATGATTCTTGAACATTGTTATCGTATTCAACACCGCCACTATTAACATCTCCATTTGGTTCATCAAATATAATATTGCTATCAATTTGATCATCACTAATTGTGTTTTTAATAATTTTAGGTTGCTTCGGATACTTTTGTTCTTGTGCATCTTTAGCAAATAATGGATTGACATAACTGGTGGATGGTGTTTGTACCTCGCTGAGAAATGCAGAAACATAGCTTGGCCCTTCATCAGAATCAAAGTTTGCTGGTTGAATCCTGACCTTCAAGCATATATTTGCACTTAGTTCCTCAATTTCTTCCATCTGTGAAGCATCAGCAAAGAGAAAATCATTTTGTTCATCGGTAAGAATTACTCCTGCTTCATCATGTTTTGCTAGCAACATTTGTTCCATGAAATACTTTGAATCCCGAACTCTTGGCTTTAGAAAATTACGAGCATAATGACCTTTCTCACTATAGTTGTAGCATTGAACATTTGTTGCAGTTCCTGAAGACGTAGTTCGAAGAGTTCTCTATATGTTTCCAGCATCATTCTGAACATTGTTACCCTCAATGATTTCCTCTTAAATGTATGATCGTCTTATATTTTTGCCATCATTCCTAGAATTTTTGCTTTGAATGTTTACCCTGTCACCTTGAAAAATTGCTTGATTTATGGTGTTAGAAGAAGTATGAAGACGATTATTTGTTGGATTAGATAAACGTTGAGTGATAGCACAAGCAAGTAAAATCATTGCAGAGGTGAGTGGATCTTTAGAATTGTTTTGAACAGCATCTACTTGATATTCATCATCATAATCAACCATTGACGAGGGATGTGTGACATAGTAAGGTGTTGTAGTTCTGGAAGAGGAACCCGTATGTGCCACCAACACAAGAGGATCATGTAATTTTTCCAACTTCTTTGCTCTTGATGCATTTACCAGTTTCTCAAATTGTTAAAGGTAATCAAACAAATCATCATAAGAATCCTCTGTCAATCTTTTTGCAAGACAAACTTGAGTAACATACTTCATCTATTCAGGTTGTAAACAATTTAGGAACTTTGTGTTAATAGTATCATTTGGAAATATGATGTCATTTCTTTCCAGATCATTTATTAGCTGAGCAAACTGATTGTAGACTGACACCAGTGCTTCTTCTGGTTCAGCAACAAATTTGTCAAACTCATTATTGAAACGTGTTTCCCTGTCAACTTTGTTTTGCACTGTTCCTCGCATTAAACGTTCAACTCTTTGCCACATAGCTTTTGCAGTAGTGCATATATGTCATTTGGGATAGAGATTGAAATCAAATTCATTGCTTCAATCTCAGCTTCATAGTGTTTTAAATCATCTCCTCTTAAGTCCTCTTCTTTTTGCATCCTTGGTGCTTCGGTTTTAGAAGAAGTGAAAATTCTAAACTCATATGGACCTTCATCGATTGCCTTGTTAAGCCACTTTCTATTTTCTCTATTTCGATTGAGGTATCTTCTAAAATGACTTGCCCATTGTATATAGCTACCTCTTTTAAGCATCAGAGGTCTAGTCTCAGAACCGGCATCAGCAAGAGATTGTTGATGTGCATTAGACGTCGACATTTCTTGTGATTCAAAAATTAGATCTTTGTAGACGAAAAAGAGTTCTATTCGTGATATGCATTCCACACCTTTGTCGAATTTTGACTAAATGCAACAAACTTGATGTTTTTGAATTTCGAAATACTCTTTTCGACAATCCTTTAATCACGTTCGATTTCGGCCAAAATAGTTCACGGATAATCAAATTCGGAATCGTTTTTGGACACCACTGTAAACAATTTTGGAACCTTATCTTGGATAGTATGATCTCGGACAAGACTATAATCAATTTCAAAAACTTATCTCAGACAGTATAGATCTCGGATAACTCTATTAATCAATTTTGGAACTTTTCCTAATTTCGATCTACACTCTTTTTAAATGCTCGTTCAATCAAAGTTTTGACTTACTCACTACGATAAAACTGTAATGACGTCAAATTTGAAGAAACGATAAGTTTTAAGTACTTCCGAAAATGAACCCTCACAAATTCCATGAAACCAAAAATGTGGTTTTTGCCTTGTTGAATTTGAAAATGTTCACAATTCCGATAAAACTGAAATTAATGAGCACTTTACAATTCACAACCCCAAAAATCAATATCTAAATGTGGTGTTTTTCCTAATTTCCACAATTTTGATAAAACCAAAATTGTGACTAGTATCAAATATGTTCTAAAAATGATATTCCTAACATAAATTTCGATATAACCAAAAATTCATGTATTTATTACAACTTTTATTACGTTTCTGAAAACGATACTCGATCCTAATTCACACTTTTCAATATAACCGAAAACGTGTGAAACTATTACAATACAACAAATGAAATTGAAAACGATAAACAAATACCTA
>BQNB010134579.1:0-10000 GCA_026074375.1 Tanacetum coccineum | reverse complement strand
AAGGAAGAAAAAATAATAAGAATAAAAAAAAAGAAAAAAAAGAAGAAAATTCTAAAAAAAAGAAATAAAAAGGGAGAATAAAAAGTAAAAAAGAAGAAAAAAAAAAAAAAGTAAAAAAAAGAGAAAAGAAAAAGAGGAAAAAGAAAAAGAAAAAAGAAAGAAAAAAAAAAAAGAAAAAAAAAAAAAAAAAAAGAAAGAAAAGGGAAAAAAAAAAAAAAAAGAGTAAAAAAGAAAAATAGAAAAAAAAGAAAGAAAAGAAAGAAATAAAAAAAAAAAAAAAAAGGAAAGAAAGGAAAGGAAAAAATAAAAAAAAAGAAAAAAAAAAAAAAAAAAGAAAAATAAAAAAAGAAGAAAAGGAAAGAGAAAAAAAAAAAAAAAAAGAAAGAAAAAAAAAAGAAATAAAGGCAAGAAAAAATAAAGACGAGAAAAAAAAAAAGAAAAAAAAGGAAGGAAGGAAGGAAAAAAAAGAAAAAAAAAAAAAAAAAAAACATAAAAAGAAAAAGAAAAAAAAAAAAAGAAAAAGGAAAAAAAACGAAAAAAACTAAAAAGAAAAGAGAAAAAGAAAAAAAGAAAAGAAAATAAAGAAAAAAAGAAAAAAAAAAGAAAAAGAAAAAGAAAAAAAAAAGAAAAAAAAAAAAAGAAAAAAAAAAAAAAAAAAAAAGAAAAAATAAAAAAAAAAAAAGAAAGAAGAAAAAAAAGAAAAAGAAGGAGAAAAAAAACGAAAATAAAAAAGAAAGAAAAAAAAAAAGGTAAAAAAAAAAAAAAAAAAAAAAAAAAAAAAGAAAAAAAAAAAAAAAAAAAAAAAAGAAGAAAAAAAAAGAAAAGGGAAAAAAAGGAAGAAAGAGAAAAGGAAAAAGGAAAAAAAAAAGAAAAGAAAAAGAAAAGAAAGAAAAAAAAGGAAAAGAGATAAAAAAAAGAAAAAAAGAAAAAAATAAAAAGAGAGAAAAAAGAAAAAAGGAAAAAAAAAAAAAAAAAGGAGAAAAAAAAGTTAAGAAAAAAAAGAAAAAAGAAAAAAAAAAGGAAAAAAAAGGAGAAAGGGAGAAGAGAAAGAAAAAAAAAAAAAAAAAAAAAAAAAAAAGAAATAACAAAGAAAAAAAAAAAAAAAGAAAAAAAGGATAAAAAAATAAAAAAAAAAAACAAAAAAAAAACAAAGAAAAGAAAAGAAAAAAAAAAAGAAAGGAGGAAAAAAAAGGGAAAAAAGGTGGGAAGGGGAGAAAAAAAAAATTAAAAAAAAAAAAAAATAGAAAGAAAAGAAGGGAATAAAAAAAAAAGAAAAGAAAAAAAGAAAAGGAAGAAAGAAAAAAAAAAAAGAGAAAAGAAAAAAAAAAGGAAGAAAAAGGGGAAAAAAAAAAAAAGAAAAAAAAGAAAATAGAAATAAAAAAAAGGAAAAAAAGAAGGAAAATAAATGAAAAAAAAAAAAAAAGAAAAAAAAAACATAAAGAAAAAAAAAAAAAAAATAAGAAAAGAGAAAAAGAAAAAAAAATAAGAAAAAAAAAAAAAAATACAGGTAAAAAAAGAAAAAAGAAAAAAAGAAAAGGAAAAAAGAGAAAATAAAGAGAGGAAAAAAAAAGGAAAAAAGAAGGAAAAAAAAAAAAAAAAAAAAAGAAAGGAAAGAAAAAAAAAAAAATAAAAAAAAAAAGAAGAAAAAAAAAAAAAAAAAACGAAAAAAGGGAGTAAAAAAAAAAGAAAAAAGAAGGGGAGGGAAGGAAAAAAACAAAGAAATAGAGAAGAAGGAAAAAAGAAAGGGGGACAAAGAAAGAAAAAAACAAAAAAAAAAAAAAAGAAGAAAAAGGAAAAGTAAAGGGAGAAAAAAAAAAAAAGAAAAAAAAAAAAAAAAAAAAGAAAAAAAAAATAAGAGAAAAGAAAAAAGAAAGAGAAAATAAAAAAAAAGAAAATAAAAGGGTAGAAAAAAAAAAGAATAAAAAGGAAAAAAGAAAAAGGAAAACAAAACAAACCAAAAAAAAAAGAAGAAAAAAAGAGAAAAAAAAAAAAAACAATAAAAAAAAAAAAAAACTATAAAACAAACAACAAAGAAAAAAGAAAAAAAAACAAAAAAAAAAAACAAAACATAAAAGAGAAAATTACCAAAAAAAAAAAAAAGGAAGTAGAAGAGGAGAAAAGGAAGGAAAATAGAAGAAGGAAAGAAAGCAGAAAAAAAAAAAAAAAAAAAAAAATAATAAAAAAAAGATGGAAAAGGAGGGGGGGAATAAAAAAAAAAAAGAAAAAAAAAAAAAAATAAGAAGGAAAAAAAAAAAAGAAAAAAAAAAAAAAAAAAAGGGAAAAAAAAAAAAAAAAAAATATAATAAAACATGAAGGAAAAGAGGAAAGAAGTAATAAAAAAAAAAAAAAAAAAAATAAGTAAAAACACCTCCGAGATCCACTGCCTGGTCGCACATCAATTCCCCCTTCCCTAACCCCCCCAGCTTCCCCCCCACCCCCCCACCGCCCACCCCACACCCCTCCCTCCCCCCCCCTCCCCCCCCCGCCTCCCTACCCTTCCCCCCCTCCTCATCCCTCTCCCCCCCCAACCCACCACGTTCCGCCCCCCCTCCACCCCTTCTCACCTTTCCCCCCTCCCACCTCACCTCCCCCCCTCCCCCTCCTCCTCCCCCCCCTCCCCTCTCCCCCTTCCTACATTAACAACCACCTACCGCCTACACATCACAGTCAACATCTAAATGCTCAACGAACCAACACTAAAAAATATGATAATCACACAAAATAATCACACTGAAAAACAGGTTGCAACGACCTGGTCATATAAAAATCGCCCTGAAAACGCTAAGTGATATAACCCAAAGAATATTGCATCGAAATAGCAGACATTCGTCTAGCACCGAGTACGCACTCATGCATACACACCACTTCAGAAAGAAAATCGAAACCTAAAATTAAAAATAATGGACTAAACACTCAATTATCACACCATCGCCAAACATATAGAAATATATCATTAATCTACAACGTGTTCTAAAGGTGCCCCAGCCGAAGAATAAGGCCCGTCAAGCACTTAAGGATTAAGTTTTTCAATTACCTATAAACAATTTAAAAGTAGACTATGTAAATCATTGAATTTGATTAATACATATTCCTACCTAACAGACTCACCACCAACATAGTGTAAAAGACAATCAACAAAACATCAAAACATACCTCAACAAAAACACAAATATACTCCGCAATAAAAAAGAAAAATCGTGTCTAACCGGCTGAGTCCATGCAAAAAGCAATACGCAAATGAGATGTCCTAAAGTTAAACGCCAGAACGCTCGGTCTTAAACTTTTCTTGGTCTTTGAATTTTATTTTCTGATACTAAAAGTGAATTACTCTCGCATAGCGACGCAATGTGGGTATAGTAGCGTTAATCTAGTATGTGTTTTTTTTAATGTATATATTTGTGTGGAGGAGAGTGACGTGAAAGTTATAGGTATAATTAATTAAGTATCTTTTATATAATAAAATAATTACCTCTATCAGATTAAATCTTATATGAAAATAAATTGGACTAGTCAGAATGCATGATTTTGTCACGTAGGCAAAATCGTGCGATCTAATTGGTCAATAAAAAGTCAAAATTGAATCAATTTGGTCAAAATTAAAAAAATATGACGAAGAAAAAAACACATAAAAATATATGTGTCAAATTTATGAAAACAAAAACTTGAAAAAAGAGGAGATAAATAATAAAACTTCAGTGGTTTAACTTTAAATAAATTATATAGAGTTAAAAGTGTAAATTTACAAATTTACAAATTTTATTATAACTTTAAAAAATAAACAAATAACCCATAAACTTAAAAACCTCTATGACTTTATATTTTAAAATACAACAAATGTAAATAATTTTCTACTCTCCAAACAAAGATATAATATTATCTAATCACATCCTCAAACAACTACCGAAGACTTTGGTGACATTTTTTCATTGACGGCCTGAAATCATGTTGTACAATAGAAGCTCATCACAATGTTCAATTGAGCCGACTCCGGGCTACTAAAAGGGAGTTTTGTTGGTAACACAAGTTGGCTCACATGGGGGGGGCGGAGGGGGGTCGAGTCAGTAAATAGGTAAATCAAAAGAAAAGAATTAGTAATCATCCTCAAGTTCATATACCACGTAATATATAAACGATTTAATGAATCTATTATCTTCATATATTTCGATAATACTCTATAACATAACTTATAAAACAGAAAAAAATAAAAATATACATGTAATTTAAAAAAACATAATGTATAAACCCCGTGCGTGCATGAGCATTAAAACTAGTTTAAATATCTAAAAATTGCATTCCTTTGTATGTATGAATATTTTAATCTGATAATATTACTTATTTTTAAAAATTTAATTTTTTTTTATGTTAACAAATGTGTGTTTCTTTCTATATGTAATATAGATATATACCATATATTTTTTTCTCAATTTAGAAACCATATAGAGATTATCTAAAAGTTACCATTAAATATATTAGTATAAGACAAGATATCTAAACCGACCCTAAGGTTATTTATAAATACAGGCCATTGGATCTCATAGCAAGTCCATAGCACAGTCCATCATTGCAGGCTTCAAGAAAAGTTTAAACCCATCGTTTTTCGATTCAGGCCTTCACACCTTGTTGGTTCATTAATATCAAATTCCTTTAATCCCTAAACCCTAAATTTTGTGCTTTTTTTGTTTAGTTAAGATTGATGATTTTTTTTTTTTTATGATGGGTTATTAAGTTCGATGGTTTATATGAACTTGTGTCATTGCATTATCTTATCGTTTGGTTTGTTGTTCTGTGAATATTCGAGGCTTGTTGAGCTTTAGTTTGCTTTTGGATTTTATAAAAGACCTAATATTCTTGATTATCACCATGCATGTAGATATATGATCAATTTTAGCCATGTAACACAAATATTAAATAAAAGACTAATTAATTGTCCTGGTTTAGGTTTAGGGTTTGAGTATAGTTTGGTATTCATGATTCACATAGGAATATGATATCACGCAAAAAGCCTTACTCGAACATTGTTTTAAGCATACATTAATTCGCCACCTTGTGTAAAATCAGTATATTTTACCCATAAAAATAGATCGTGTTTAAAACGGCGTTTGTGTTAGATTATTTTCTGGGCTTATGAGGTCGTGTAGATTTGGAAAACCTCACGAGCCGGCATTTTTTTAGCATATGAACTTACTAAATTGAGCTTATAGCCTATTTAAGGTCATAGGCTGAAAATGTTTGAGCTTATGACTTTATTAAGCTAACACAAGCTCATAAGTCCACTAAATAAGACAACACGAACAACCCCTAACCACGTCCAAACACTAGAAACTGATTTTTGAACTTGTATGTGTTGATTGAAGTTGTGTAATCAGCGTAGTTTAGTTAGGTCAAGCACTAGAAACTGATTGTTTGCTAAGAACATTCAGATGTAAAATAACTCCTATATTATCTGATAATCTATGACTTGTTATATGACCCATGCAATGCTAGTTTTCGGACCTCATAGTTTTATAGACATAATTGGCATAATGTACCATACTACCATGATGAAAACATTTTGATGTCCAAAACAACACCACTGCTGAAGGTAGTAAAACTTGACTTAACTTATGATATAAAGTTTGGGAGTCTTTCAGTTTACAAGACTTGTAACGAATACGTTGAAGAGGCAGAAATAACTGAATTATAATATGTGGAATATATGTAAATTTTTTTAGATGTGTTTTTTGTGTAAGTCTTACATGTACCCCATTTGTTTATTGCTTTTTTTATGAAGGTTATTATTTATTCTTTTTTATGTATTTGTTTGTCATACTTAAACCAGGTTTTTGTTTGTATGACAGTCCTATAGTCCCATTGATACCAGTTTTACAGAAAGTAACGCACTCGTTGACTTCGAGATGAAGCCACGAATATTATTGACACTTACCGAACAATAATGTGAGAAACAGCCCACAACGTCAAAAAAAAAGGGTCTTGTTTGGGACAGATTTCACTAGAAAAGAAGTTGGCGATGGAGAACAAGAAGCCTTCTGTATGATTGCAAGCAAAAAATTTCGCATACATAAAAGTCTATTAGTTCCAAAATTTAGACCAGTCACCACTCAAACGCCACCTGGACACACACAAAGGCCCTTCAAAGATTAGTGTTCAGGCTGCGGGTCCCATCAAAGACACACCTAGACGATGCAAGAAATATACACCTCAGCGACGTTACAGAACTCCGTCGGTTCCTGTAGCATTTGACTCTGACAGGTGTCGTCACGAGATTGCTCGTATGATCATATTACATGACTATCCACTTCACATGGTTGAACACAAAGGGTTCATGACTTTTGTGCATAATCTTCAGCCTAAGTTCAACATGGTTGACTTTAGTACCGTTCAAGGCGACTGTGTAGCGACTTATCTCAGAGAAAAGTCAACCATTGAGGGCTTGATTGAAGCAATGCCGGGACGTATTTGCCTTACCCTCGACCTATGGAATTCAAACAATACAACTAGTTATGTTTTCATAACGGGTCAGTTTATTGATAGTGAATGAAACATACACAAAAGGCTACTAAGTGTTGTGATGGAACTGTATCCTGAGTCTGAATTCGCTTTTAGTCACGCTGTATGCACTTGCCTCATTGACTGGAACATACACAAAAGGCTACTAAGTGCTTACTAATTCCCTTGCGCGTGCTCTAACTAGTGCTGCACAAGAAGCCCTTCAAGTGTGTCAAGAAATGGTTAAGAAAGTGAGAGACTGTGTAAAGTATGTGAAATCATCAAAAGCGCTGGAAGAATATTTTCCTGATCTCAAATAGCTTTAAGTACTAAATACCAGAAATTTGTCACTCGATGATCAGACAAAATGGAATACAACTTATGAAATGTTGTTGGCAGCATCAGAGTTGAAAGAAGAGTTTTCTCGTTTAGATACTTTATATCTAGATTACTTTAAAATCCCAAGTGGTGAAGATTGGAACCTTGTTGACAATCTTTGCACTTACTTGAAGCTAATTTTTGACACCACGAGTATGATGGCATTGTCAAATGTCCCCACAGCTAATACTTTTTTTATGAAGCATGGAAGATTCAGTTGGAGCTAACATGTGCATCCACAAGTGAAGATAATATCATTAGTACAATTACCAAACCGATGCTAGAGGGCTTTGATAAGTACTGGAAAAGCAACTGTTTCGTGTTGGCAATAGCGATTGTAATGGATCCACGATTTAAGATGAAGTTGGTTGATTTCAGCTTTGCAAAGATTTTTGGTGACGAGGCTGCGTCCTATATTAATATAGTGGATGAAGGGATTCATCAGCTTTTTCTAGATTATGCTGCTGGTGATGTCACTGGATATTTAAGCAACGGGGATGGGCATGGGCTCGGGAATACATATTTTGATGATTTTATTATGGAGAGTGCAAGTCAACAATCGAAGTCAGAGTTGGATCAGTATTTGGAAGAGTCTCTTTTGCCTAGGAGTCATGAGTTTGAAGTTATGCGATGGTGGAAGCTGAATGAGCCTAAGTACCCAACACTGTCGAAGATGGCTCATGATATTTTGACTCTTCCTGTGTCGACTGTTGACCCTGAGTCTGTTTTTGATACTGCGCTTTGAAGCCTGAGATGGTTGAGTCACTTTACTGTGCTAAGGATTGGTTGCGGACTGAATCAATAGAGAGTATGGACTCCCTTATGAAGATGGAATTTCAAATATAGTGTGGGGCTTGATATTTTGGTGTTTATAGTTTTTTTGTCTCGTTTTTCTTGTTGGGACATACAAGACAAAAGGTCAAAGTACTGCTAAGTAGAAAGTCAAAGTACTGCTAAGTAGAAACTCAAAGTACTGCCAGTTAAAGATCGAAGTACTGCCAACTAGATTCCGCATAGTTGACAGTATATCAGTGTTTCATTAAGGAATATCGATCCTACACATATTAGAATTATGTGAAGACTATGAGACTAGACAGAATTAGATCAAATCTGGTGGTAATGGAATTCATTCCCTCTGAGATAATAAATATGTTTTACGTTTATGTCAACAGATACGTGTGATAATGCAGTGGTGGCAGTTCTAGTTTGTGCCCATATTTACCACGGAGATTGTATAGAAATAAGAACAAGTAATGAACGAGTATTTCATTCTGCCTTGCCTGTTATGTATACACTTGACTGTCAATAGTATTTAAACAGATAGTTTAACTGTGGTATCTAGCGCTTACTTCGATTCTACATTTAAAACCAGTAAGTGAAATTGTAAGTTACGTTGACCTAAGTGAAATTTGAAAGATTGTTTTCGAAAGACTGGACATCGGAAAGAGTGGGTCAACCTAACTTATACACTTGTATATGAAGGAGGCTTAGATGACTGTATATAAAATAAACCGTCTTCCACGAGGTATGGAGTGTTAAGGATAAGCCTAAAGAGTAACCAACTGTAGAGATAGCTTATAGAATTTAAAATATTTTTAGCTTATCAAGTTGTTGTAACTATTAGCTATTTTATCTCTTGGAAATCTGTATGTATATATGTACATCAACATTATTCAATGAAATCAAGTTTTACGATCATCTTCTAATCTTTAGATGGTATCAAGAGCCAAAACACTCTAACGAGTTCATATCCATTTTTTTTCTCTCTTTTCTTTCATCTATGGCCTCAAACATTGTGACACTAAATGCCCCAAACTCACTTTCCAATTAAACTAACTTCCTCCAACCCTTATTGGCCTTGATTTGCTGCAATATATTGATGGAACTCTAGCCATACCATCTCAGTTTTCCGACAATGAAAGAAAGACAATCAATCCAGCTTACACTCGTTGGTATCGACAAGATCAAACCCTTCTTAGTGCCATCCGTGGTAGTTGTTCAGATATGATACAACCAATCATATCATCAGCTTCATCCTCTAAAGAAGCATGGGAACGCCTCTTGCATAGTTATGCAAATGCTTCGCGATCCAGGATCATTTCGCTTAAATCTAAGCTTGCTAAAAATCCAAAAGGCAATAAATTTGTTGTTGAATTTCTCAATGAAAATGTGGTCCATTGACGATGAACTAGCCCTCATTCAAAATCCTATCAGTGAAGAATCACCCATTACATACTCGGATTTATTTGACAAGCTTACTAATTTCGAAAGGATGCTGAAAGAAAAAGACTCGACGTCTCTTCCTATAATTCCCACTGTGAATGTGACTCAAAGGCAAAATTCCAAGGGAACTCAGTCCCAAAGATCATTTCAAGGTTACCATTCAAATCATCGAAAATCGCGTGGTGGTTACAACGGAAATACTAATCGCTCCTGGCAAGGTCAAAATGGAAATCGCTTATACCGAGCAGATTATTTTTGTAACTTTTGTGAAATTGTAGGACATACCATGGGTGATTGTAGGAAGCTTGCAAAATTCTTAAGGGAAAACAACATTTCTTTTGTGATTAATTCACAGTCTCCAAATGCACAACAAATTGCTACCACTGCTACTTGATCTAAGCAACAACCATGGTTATTTGACAGTGGGGCCTCTCATCATGTCATATCAAATTTATCTTCTCTGCAGACGTATGCCTACTATGGGGGTCCAGACGAGATATTCTTGGGTGATGGTAATAGTCACCCTATTTCACACATCGGTAACACACTTAATGGGATTGATATAGGACCACTTCTCATTTTTTATTGGCACACTCATATGTATAACCCGGTGAAGTAGTGTATGATAAATGTACAACTGTTTAATGCACAGGTTGGAGTGTACCAATCAAAAGTGAGAGTCTCCAAATCATCTCCCCACATAAATCTATATACATCTCATAAATCATTTGCTCTTTCTAATGCTTTGTGTGTTCCAAACTTACGACATGACTTAATATCCATTGTAAAGCTATGTAAATCTAACCCGGTTTCTGTTGAATTATTTTCTTCTCATTTTCTTATGAAGGATCTTCGCACGGGGGCGCCTCTACTACGGGGGAGAACATCGGTGATGTTTATTGCGCAACTTTTC
>BQNB010134577.1:0-18293 GCA_026074375.1 Tanacetum coccineum | reverse complement strand
AACAAATATAATGTCATACTACGTAAAAGTTTACGTAAACAAGTTATTTAGTCGAAAGTTTACTTGACGCCGACAAATCTGTTAGATATTAGAAAAAGACTCGGCCCCGTGTATTTGACTGTTTATTGTAGCTCGTAGTTAAGCGTTTAATGTATAGCATTCGGTAATGGGCTGGGTATTAAACCCAACGTGTAAGCCCTCTACCAAGTCCTTTAGGCCGGTTTGTAACCTACTATATAAGCCTCTTCCATGCCTTGGAAGAGGTGGTTAGTCATTTCATAATAGAAGTTTATTTTCTCTCACTAGAAAGTTTTTCTCTCTAACTTTCTCTCTCTAGACTTGAATAATCCATCCATCTTCCATTGTGTTATGATTTCCAATATCCTACAATTGGTATTAGAGCACATGGGATGATTAGCTAGATTGTGTGTGCGTTTTCTTGGTTAGTTTAGATCAAAAGTTTGGTTTTTGAAGGTTTATAGTCTTGTTCTTGGTTCTCTTTGATCTTGACGTTTGTGATGTTAAAGTTTATGTTTTTATAGTTGCTATAGCCTTCTAGTACCAAGTTGTCCAAAAGAAACCAAGCAAAAACGTTCAAAAGAGTGAGTTTTAGGCGTTTTTAGGTGAAAATACAAGTTTTTCAAGCTAGCGAGTTAAGACACTGTTTGAAGATCTTCGTAGCGAGTTGTGCTACTGTTCTGGCGAGTAGTCAGTCTAGTACACTGGTTGTCAGGTCGTACTGTGTCAGCGAATTGTCTTTTTGTGCAGGTTGACTTTTTGGTGCAGGTAGCGAGTTAAGGTAGCGAGTTGACTTTTATTGCAGTTAGCGAGTTGAGGCCAGCGAGTTACAGGTTATCTGAAGACTATTTTCTAGCGACTTGAGAACAAAAACTTTGTCCATTTGATTTCTTGTTAGCGAGTTGTCAAGGCTTCTTCATAGCGAGTTGAGGCCAGCGAGTTACAGGTTATCTGAAGACTATTTTCTAGCGACTTGAGAACAGAAACTCTGTCCATTTGATTTCTTGTTAGCGAGTTGTCAAGTCTCTACATAATAGCGAGTTGTCAAGTCTCTTCACAGCGAGTTAAAGGGTATTGAGTTGTGAACTTTTGGACTTTTGGACTAAATTTTCAACTTGAAAAATTTCAACCTGTAATCTTAACAAACTTGTACAACAATTCACCATTTCAAACAATCAATCACCACTTTTAACATACAATCACTAATCATTGTTCGATCAACTTAAATCATTTCACAATCAATTAAGATGGCTAATCTTTCGGAAGATATCCAATGTGCCGGTTCCAATACTCGGCCACCTATGCTTGATAGGACTGACTTTGCATCATGGAAACAACGCATTCGTCTGTATTGTCAGGGAAAAGAAAATGGGGTAAACATCCTAAAGTCTATTGATGAAGGACCTTTTCAGATGGGAACATTTAGAGACACAATTGCTGAAGGGACATAAGGTGCCCAACAACTAGGTCCCGAACGAGCTCGAGTCTATTCTGACCTTTCACCTGAGGATAAGGATAGGTATAATGCTGACATTCGGGCAACAAACATCCTACTTCAAGGGTTACCAAAAGACATCTACACTCTCATCAATCATTACACTGAAGCAAAAGACATTTGGGATAATGTGAAGATGCTCCTGGAAGGTTCGGAACTAACGAAAGAAGATCGAGAATCACAACTGTATGATGACTTTGAACACTTCCGTCAGAACAAAGGAGAAACCATTCATGACTATTATGTCCGATTTACCAAGCTCATCAACGACATGCGGAACTTCAAGATGACCATGTCTAGAATGTAGTTGAACTCAAAGTTTGTTAATAACATGTTACCTGAATGGGGTAGATTTGTAACAGCAGTTAAACTAAACAGAGGCTTGAGGGACTCATCTTTCGATTTTATGATCAGCTGTTATGGCTTTTTGATGCAAACACGAAGGCACACGCCAATGAGAACAAAATGATGTTGGATCGATTCACTCAACACACTGTTGATCCTCTCGCCTTGATGTCTAATGTTTCACAACAGCAGTACTACTCACAGTCATCTACCACTCCACCATCAACACATCTTCAACCACACTTTGCTAAAAACACTTAACTTGACTCGAGACTCTCTCCAATGGACAAATTAATTGAGAACTTAACTCCACACTTGCCATACTCACCCAATCATACAAAACATACCTACCTCAAACCAACAATCAACTCAGAACCTCATCAAACACAAGGAACCAAGCCACAGTTCAAGACGACATGGTTGTTATTCAGAATGTTCAGGGTCGACATAATAGAGATCAGGGGAACAATGCACGGGGTGCATGTGCAGCTGGATATGGGGGAGCTCAGAACAGAGTTAGGAATGCAAATCCAGGTCAAGCAAGACAGATTAAGTGTTACAACTGCAACGGGATAGGCAACATAGTAAGAAACTGCACTCAGCCTAAGCGACCACATAACTCCAAATACTTCAAATACAAGATGTTGTTGATGCAAGCTCAGGAGAATGGAGTGGCATTGGATGAAGAGCAGTTGCTGTTCATTGCAGGTGGACAAGATAATGTTGTTGACGAGGATGTGGATGAGCAACCAGTTCAAGACTTAGCACTCAATGTGGATAATATGTTTTAAGCTGATGTTTGTGATGCATTTGACTTTGATGTTGATGAGGCTCCTACTGCACAGACAATGTTCATGGCAAATCTCTCATCCACAGATCCTGTTTATGATGAAGCCAGTCCGTCATATGATTCGGACATTCTATCTGAGGTACCAAATCATGACAACTATCAGGATGCTGTTTGTGAACCTCATGAAGTACACGAGATCTATGAAGATGTACAACCAAACTGCGTTGTTGACTCACATGTTGATTATACGAGTTATAGTAATATGATTCTGTATGATTAGTATGTAAAGGACAACGCAGTGCCAGTTGTACAAAGTAATGAATCTCATGTACCAAATGATGCATACTTGATGATATTTAATGACATATATAAACCGTCTGCCCAATGTGTCTCTGTGACCACACAAAACAATGTAGTTGATAATTCATTGACTGCTGAACTTGCGACATATAAGGAACAAGTTGAACTATAAGAAAGATAGGCCAAGTTTGAATTAATAGAAAGAGAACAAAAGATTGATGAACAATTAAGAATAGTTATCACTGACCGTAATATTAAGGAAGAAAATTTGAAAAAAGGAACTTCATTCTTTAAAACTAAAAATTACCTCTACCATCAACCATAACAAGTCAATGGTAGAAGAAGTTACATCTTTCAAAAAGGATTTTAAACAAAAAGAAAATAAATTCCTTGAAGAATTTTTGGACATGAAAGCTTTAAAAGAAAAGGTCGAGGATAAATTATACACACAAGACCAGTCTCTTCAAACAGTTCACATGCTGTGTAAACCAAAGCCATATTATGATGAACTGAGAAAGGTAGCTATTGGCTATAAGAACCCTTTATGTCTCACCCGTGCAAAGCAAGTTCAGCCTGCCCTATATAATGGTCATGAAATTATCAAAACTAATCATGTCCCGTCCATAGTGCACAACTCAGAGGATACCCTAGAGATAGCCGAAATCACTAGGAAGAAAATGAATGAAAAAATGAAAGACCCAGAGTGTGTGAAAAAGAAGGTTAAGATTGCACAACATGATTAATTGAAAGAGAATTATTTAGCGACCTTCACACCACAAAAACAATTGACCCCTGAGTAGATATTTTGGTCTAAGGATCTCATCAAGATGAAAGTAGAAGCTCTCAAAGAGCAGACCCCAACTTCAAGAACAATCAAAATGTTGACGGTGTACCCTCCCAATACACCTGCAACGCTTGTCCCCAGGGTGCTTCCAACAAAGAGTCAAGTAAAAATTAACATTTTTGCACTAATACAACTTTTTTGGACTTTAAAAAATATGTAAAAAGAGAATTACACCAACGGGGCTCACTGAAGGGGAAAGGGGTTTTGAACAAACCAAGGAATGCTATCTCACCGAGGTTATTCCATTTTTTAAAACACTTAAAGAACATTTTGAGGGTATTCAAAAGGCTCTCACGAAGGAAGTCAAAGAAATGAAAGAAATTTTTGAAGAGTTAGAAGCTGAGGTTGACCAAAATGTTGTGAATAGAAAGTATGATGAGATTAAGCGGAAAAATCTCCTCATTGTAAATGACAATTTAATTGCTGGCTGCTTGTCCAAAGATATGTTTTATATTGCAACGAATTCTGAGCTCAATGTATCTAGATTTACTGAAATGCATGATGCCCATACTGTTGTTCAAACACGTTGTCTAGAACTTGAAGTAGAGCTTTCTAAATTACGTGATAAGGTTAAAAAAGATGATCATAATGAATTAGTAAAATGTTTTTCCAATCTTGAGGTAAATCACTTAAATCTGCAGTTAAAATATCAAAACCTTAAAGAAAGTTTTGGAAACAACACATCTCCACCCGCTCGAGATGCTTCTGATTTTGACTCAGTCTTTGTAATCGAAAAAATGAAAGCTGTAGGAAACTAGAAAGGGGGGGGGGGTGAATAGTTTACTGGTTAATTATCCGTTTTAAAACTTTACTTATAAAATGGTTTAATTCGAGTTGTATGTCAATCAATCAACAATATGAATCACAACTAAACTATCTAATGTAATGAACTAAATAAACAATAACAATATAAAGAGATAAGGAAAGAAACGATCAAACCAAGACACCAAGATTTATAGTGGTTCGGCTGCGAAGCACCTATTCGCCCTACTCTACTCCTCGAGTACTCCACTTGAGATTTCACTATCTCAACAAGCTCCCTTTAGGCGGAGAAAACCGTTTACACGTCGCTTATTTTCTTTTCCGACACTAAGCTAGATGTCGAGTCCTAATCTTAGCTAAAACCAATCTAGGACTTCACGAAGTCTTTATACACTCACAAGATATATACTCTTGGATTGACACACAATCCAATTCACACAAATACACAATTTACACTATTGGATCTACACATAATCCAATTTACACAACACCACAAAGAAAACATAATGAAGATTTGTGATCTTGAGGAAGAGGAAACAGATCACTTGATAACAATTCGTATCTAGATAAATATGATTGTTCTTATATTGCACTTGATTAGAAGAAAGGAGGAAGAGGAGATTAATCACTTGAAACAAGATCAAGATATGTTAGTGATCAAGATATGTGTTTGAGAAAGAAAGAAAGAAGAGAGAAAAGTAGATCTGAGAAAATTCGTGGCAAGAGGTTCTGTTTTTCAGATGGGGTAGCCTACTATTTATAGGAGACAAAAAGAGTCGTTACTCTGCTGGCGGTCCCGGTGGTCCTTAATATATCAGGGGGCCGCCAGGCCTATAAGGGGGCCGCCCGTAGAGTACGCTCCTCTTTTTGTCTTTTAGTAGGGAAGGTGTTATCTGTTTTGGAACCTTCCATTTTAGGGGGAAAATCTGATTTCAAATTTAATGTTTTAATAAAATATTTCTTTTATGAATAAATATTTTGTGTATATATTTGTAAATACACTTTTGTAGAAATGTAAGGTTTAAGAAAAATAATTTCTTGATCACTAATCATGTTTAATGATTTGTTTATCCATACCTTAAGTGACTAATCTTAGAAATAGAATTTTACGATTAGTAATTTATAAACGTTTAATTTTATCATAAACTTTTTTACATTTTGTTATTATCAAAACATCGAGAGGTCGAAAAATATAAATAACGTTTTTAGACATTATTTGTATTAACAATCTCCCTCTTTTTGATGATGACAAAATATAAACTCATTTAGTATAAAATTAGAAGTTTATAAATTACAAATGAGTTTAATTCCATTTCTCCCCTTTTTTGTCGAATCCAAAAAGGTTGATCGTCGAATGGTAGTAGAGAGAAAGAAATCGACGATTGAAGACTCCCCCTTGATGTAAGCTCCCCCTTGTTCGGGGCACCAAGGGATCGATCTTACGATAATTTGTTTGCTACAAAACAAAGTTAGAAGTACAAGTGCAAACCAACATAGCACGACAAATATCTCAAGAGTATAATCCACACTTTAGAAACTCATAAATAAAGTGCATTCAAATTTCTAGAAAGATCATATATAGCCATATAGGACAATATATGATGATACAACATAAGATAATCATAACCTAACATAACATAATTAGAGCATCTAATAAAAATAAGCTAGTAGATGATTCATGGCTTCATGAGATGTGATACCCAAAAGGTAATGAACATTTATTTGAGCAAATTAATCATGTGGGAGTGATTAATTGAAGAGTGAAAATGATGAAGATGGTGAATCATTGTGGTGATGGACTCGTGATTGGGGTATGAGACGGGTGACAAGGAATTGAATGAAATTAATTTCATTTCTTAATGAGTGGAAGTGGTTGGTGGTGTACCTACAACAATGACAAAAGCTAGCATGACACCCTACTTGAGCATTAGTAGGAGGTTGAACCAATGGGTGTGGTGAAGAGGGTGGTGTAGGAGTTTGAGAATCGATGAGTGTGGAGATGGTGTGGAGTTGATTAATAATTCGATCTCTTTGTGGGTAGTCCATAGGTGGTGAGATAGAGTGAGGAGTGTTTCTTGGAGGTGGTGGTGGTGAGTCATTATGACAAGTAGGTGATGATTTTGGAAGAGGTGTCTTACGCTTCCATACTTGACGAACCGACATTCTTGGTTTTCTAGAAAAGTTTGGGTGATGATTTGAGCAAGACATTTGGGTGGAGGAAGAAGAAATATGAGGAAGATGGTGATGATGAAGAAGATTGATGATTTAAATAATGAGAAAGATGAAAAGAAATGGCAAAGCATGGTGTTGGAGATGAGGATTGAAGAAATTGTGTGTTCAAAGAGGGAAATTCCAGCAAGAGTCTAGGACTAGGTTGGTCAAAGATACAGAAAAAGAGAAAGAAGAGAGGCTTGGTGTAACCATAGAAGTTTGGGTGATGAAGAGAATAGAATGGTGAAGGGATAGAGAAGAAGTTCATGATTTAAGGTGGAAGAGAGGATTGAAGAAGTAAGGCATCGGGTTTGCAGTTTTAGATTCCACAAAGAAAGTGTTTGTTAAAATGCACGAAATTATAGTAGGCCTAGATGGGATAGTGGTCAACTGCATAGAAATTCAGGGGGTCACAGTAGAAGAATCTGTGACCTCTGATGGCGGTCCCTTAAATAACCAGCGGTCCCATATATATTAGGGGGCCGCCCAGTATTTTAAGGGGTCGTTTTCTAGAGACAGGAAACTTTTTCCAGAATTTCCTGATATGCTGTATTTAAAAATTTCTGTTAGATATTAGAAAAAGACTCGTTCACCCCGTGTATTTTACCATTTATTGTTGCTCGTAGTTAAGTAGTTAATGTATAACATTCGGTAATGGGTAGGGTATTAAACCCAACGTGTAAGCCCACTACCAAGGCATTAAGGCCGGTTTGTTTAGCACTATATAAGCCTCTTCCATGCCATAGAAGAGGTGGGTTAGTCATTTACATAATACAAGTTCATTTTATCTCTCTAGAAAGTTCTCTCTTACTTTCTCACTCTAGAACTTGGCTAATCCACTAGTCATCTAATTGTGTTATGATTTCCAATATCATACAATTGGTATCAGAGCACATGGGATGATTAGCTAGATTAGGTGTGCGTTTTCTTGGTTTGTTTAGATCTAAAGTTTGGTTTTTGAAGGTTTTTAGTCTTTCTCTTGATTTTCTTTGATCTTGACGTTTGTGATGTTAAAGTTCATGTTTGTATAGTTGCTATAGCCTTCTAGTACCAAGTTGTACAAAAGAAACCAAGCAAAAACGTTCAAAAGGGTAATTTTTAGGTGTTTTGAGCAATGTTCTGAAAGTCTCAAGGCACACTAAGGCTCAAAGGGGGTCAATGAGCCTTGAGGCGAGGCGCATACCAAAGCGCGGGATTTATAAATATGAGTCGCACTAAATACACTAATTTTTTTATGACATATGTCACACTTTTATGCGGATTGAATAAAACAAAATAAAATTTGAGATACTTAATAGTTAATACATCTAACAAAGCTCACATTTAAACCAAAAATATCAAGCAAGCAAGTGAAGCAACGTATCAATATTCAAGCATAATGCCACATTATCATGATAATATTTCATAAAGAAACTACTTGATGAAACAAATTAAGAGACTTCAATCTAAGTCGTCAAATTCCCCATCGTCATCATCATCTTCAAATGTGTATCGCTCCTTATTGTGATCAGATTCATCCTCCTTGACATCTTCTTCTTTAGTTTCACTATTCTCTAAAACCACAACGTCATCATCTTCATCCAAAGGTTTTGTCTAGAACTAGACCCTCCCCTTTCCCTTCCCCTTGAGCTTGAACTAGCATAACCATCACTGGATCTAAGATTATAGTTTGACTCGTCTACGTGGCTTTGACCCTTCCTTGCTGGTACATCCTCATAATATTATAGTTCGACTCGCATCATTGGATCTAAGTTTTTGGTTTGTGACTTGCAACAAGCCTCTTCAAAAAGTAGACAATATACATATGACGTGAAGTGATTACATATGTGTCAAATTAAAAAGAGAAGTTAAATAAATGGAGGAATATGAAGAAAATTGGAGGCGCTTGTTTCACTATATTGTATGTATTTAATTTTCTTTATTAGGGTTATTATTTAATAGATTTAATATAAAGGCCCATGTGATTTTGTATTTGTGTCTCAATATTAAGATAAAAAGGCCCAAAATCCGTTACATGTGCTAGGCGCGACTAGTCCCAAGGAGCAAAATCCCAAGGCGCTGCGATTTTTATGGGATTTATGCATGTTGGGAGCCTCGATCTAAAAAAATCCCAAAGGCTAGAGCCTCGAGGGATTTAGGGAGTAGGCGCGCCTTAGGCGCGATTTTTAAAACATTGATGACTGGAAACAAGGCCTACCTTGCTGAATATCAAGACTATAATGGTAGCCATGTTGCTTTTGGAGGTAGTAAAGGTTACATAACTGGTAAAGGTAAAATAAAAACAAGAAAGTTAGATTTTGAGGATGTGTGCTTTGTGAAAGAACTACAACATTTCAATCTCTTTTCTATGTCACAGATGTGTGATAAGAAGAACAAGGTTCTCTTCACAGACACTGAATGTCTTGTGTTGTCTTCTGGCTTTAAGTTTCCTGATGAAAATCAAGTATTACTTAGAATCCCTAGACAAAACAATATGTACAGTTTCAACTTTGAAAACATTGTTCCTTCTGGAGGTTTAGCTTGTTTGATTGCAAAGGCCACAGTTGATGAATCTAACAAATGGCATAGGAGGTTGGGTCTTGTTAACTTTAAAAACTTAAACAAACTTGTGAAGGGAAACCTTGTAAGAGGTTTACCTTTAAAGATTTTTCAAAATGACCATACTTGTGTTGCTCGTCAGAAAGGAAAGCAACACAAGGCCTCCTGTAAGGCCAAATTAGTGAGCTCTATTAGTCACTCCTTACAGCTTCTTCATATGGATTTGTTTGGACCTACATTTGTAAGGAGCTTAAAACATAAGACTTATTGCCTGGTTATCACTGATGATTTTAGCAGGTTTAGTTGGGTGTTCTTCTTAAGAACTATGGATGAAACTTGTGCAATCCTTAAGGACTTTATAATACAAATAGAGAACCAATTAAATCAAAAAGTTAAAACTATTAGATGTGATAATGGTATAGATTTTAAGAACAGAGATTTTATTGAATTATGTGGGTCAAAAGGGATCAAGAGGGAATACAGTAATGCCAGAACTCCAAAACAGAATGGATTTGCTGAAAGAAAGAACAGGACCCTTATTGAGGCTGCTAGGACTATGCTAGCAGATTCATTTTTATCTAACACTTTTTGGGCTGAAGCAGTTAGTACTGCTTGTTATGTTCTTAATAGGGTATTAGTGACCAAGCCTCATAATAAGACACCTTATGAACTTGTAACTGGTAAAATACCTATCATAAGCTACATAAGACCTTTTGGGTGCCATGTGACCATCTTGAATACCATTGACCATTTAGGCAAGTTTGATGGGAAATCAGATGAAGGGTTTTTAGTTAGGTATTCTCTACACAGCAAGGCTTTTAGGGTATACAATTTAGAAACCAAGAGAGTTGAGGAAAACCTGCACATAACCTTTTTAGAAAATAAACTAAATGTTGCAGGAAAAGGACCAACTTGGCTGTTTGATCTTGATTATTTAACTGATTCTATGAATTATCAACCTATGAGATCAGAGAATCAAGCTAACAAACATGTAGGTCCACAAGAAGCTAATCACAATGCAGGTACAAAAGATAATATTGATGCAGGTGATTCTGAAAAAGAATATGAATCTGCTTAGGACTACTTTGTACTGCCTATATGGTCTTCTTATTCTTCAACAGTCAAGAGATCAACAGCAAAGGATGCAGGTGAAGCACCTAACAAACATCCTGATTTAAAGACAGATGAGAAGCCAGTAGATAAGGAGGATCAAGTCTTTTTGGATAAACTTGAAAGACTTAAGAGGCAAGAATAGGATGCTAATAATGTAGCTGAAGCTCTCAGGAAGGAGTTTGCCCAAGAAACTGAGGATTTGCTTCTATAAGCAAAAGCTGCTAAAACTAGCAGTACTAACATAGTTAATACTGTTAACATACTAGTTAGTATTGCCTATCCTCATGGTGGACTATCCTTCACTGATCTAACCAATCCTGATCAAGATGACTCAAAAATACCTGCACTTGAGGAAATTTATGACAATCCTACTGATGGTATTTTTACCAATTCATCTTATGATGATGAGGGTACAGTGGCCGACTTTACAAATTTAGAACCTCTTGTGAATGTCAGTCCTATTCCACATCAAGGATTAACTCTATTCAACCTTCAACTCTAATTCTTGGAGATCTACAATCAGCAGTTCAAACAAGAAGCAAAGTGCCCGTGCTTTTGTCAGCTATATTCAAAAGCAAAGGAGAAATAATCATAAGGACTTCCAGCATTGTTTATTTGCTTGTTTCTTGTCTCAAAATGAACCCAAGAAGATCTCTGAAGCACTTGAAGATGAAAGTTGGGTTGATGCTATGCAGGAAGAACTGCTGCAATTCAAGATTCAGAAAGTTTGGATTCTTGTAGATTTGCCTTATGGGAAAAGGGTAATTGGAATAAAATGGGTTTATAGAAATAAGAAGGATGAAAGAGGTGTTGTGGTTAGAAATAAGGCAAGGTTGGTTGCTCAAGGACATAGGCAAGAGGAAGGGATAGATTATGATGAGGTTTTTGCTCCTGTGGCTAGGATTGAAGCCATTAGGATCTTTTTAGCCTTTGCTTCTTTTATGGGATTCATAGTCTATCAAATGGATGTGAAAAGTGCCTTCCTGTATGGCAAAATTGATGAGGAGGTATATGTGTCTCAACCTCCAGGCTTTATAGATCCTAAGTATCCTAAGAAGGTCTACAAAGTAGTAAAAGCTCTCTATGGTTTACACCAAGCTCCTAGAGCCTGGTATGCTACTTTATCTACTTTCTTGTTAAAGAATAGATACATAAGAGGAACTATTGACAAAACTCTTTTTATTAAGAAGGACAAAAATGATATCATGTTAGTACAAGTTTATGTGGATGATATTATTTTTGGTTCTACAAAGAGATCTTGGTGTGATGAATTTGAGACCTTGATGAAGAGTAGATTTCAGATGAGTTCTATGGGAGAGCTCACCTTCTTTCTTGGATTACAAGTCAAACAGAAAGAAGATGGTATCTTTATAAGTCAGGATAAGTATGTTGCAGAAATCCTAAAGAAGTTTGATTTTGTCAGTGTAAAGACTGCTAGTACACCAATTGAGACCCAGAAGCCTTTAGTCAAGGATGAGGAAGCTAGTGATGTGGATGTACACCTTTATAGATCCATGATTGGCTCTTTAATGTACTTGACTGCTTCTAGGCCTGATATTATGTTTGCAGTCTGTGCTTGTTCTAGGTTTCAGGTCACTCCAAAGACCTCCCATCTAAATGCTGTAAAGAGAATCTTTAGGTATCTAAAAGGCAAACCCAAACTGGGCCTTTGGTATCCTAGAGTGTCCTCATTTGACCTGGAAGCCTACTCAGATAGTGACTATGCTGGAGCAAATCTTGACAGGAAATCCACAACAGGAGGTTGTCAATTTCTTGGCAGGAGACTTATTTCTTGGCAATGCAAAAAGCAGACAATTGTGGCTACTTCTACTACAGAGGCAGAATATGTTGCTGCTGCAAATTGCTGTGGGCAAGTTTTGTGGATTCAAAATCAAATGTTAGACTATGGGTTCAATTTCATGAACACAAAGATCTACATTGATAATGAAAGTACTATATGCAAATTGTTTAAGAATCCAATATTTCAGCATCCAAAACAAAGCAGTAATTGTGTAATTAGGCACCATTCATTAGGGATGCTTATGAGAAGAAACTTATCCAGGTGATAAAGATACACACTGATGACAATGTTGATGATCTTCTAACCAAGCATTTGATGTTTAAAATGTTTCCAGTTCTTGGTAGTTACCTATGGGATGATCAATCCATAAATTGCATTATCTAAGGGGAGCAATAACTGATTTGTTTTGCAATTTTATATGAAGTGTTCAGTGTGCAAGAAGAATCTTGACCATCGAATGAATTCATGGATTATTATTTGGATTTAGGAGAGTCATTGGAAAGAGATATAGAAGTACATGGAAAAGAAACTTTTGTTGCCTAGACTTGTTCATTCATTGTTGACAAAAGTTAGTACCTGACAATGGCAAAGTTAATATCGTTGGTCAAAGATAGTACCGGTTTATAATATGAACGTTGTAGAAAATATTGCCAAGGGTCAAAGTGTAAATTGAAACGATATCTTAATTTTGGTTTTCAACCTATAAAAACCCCATCTCAATTACTCAGTTTACTCACAGTAAACTCTCTAAATTCGCTTTCTTCAATCAAACGCCTAATCTTTTTCACTTCATCGTCGCTAATCAATCATCAAGTATGGCAGTTCTTGACTCATGCCCAAATACATAACACGGTCGCTTACTTGGAAAAGACAGATGGGAAACAGAGTTTCATGAGATTATCATCTTACTTACCGAATGCTCCCGTCACAAAGCTCTCACTGTAAGTCCTGTAGTCTCTACTTGACATTTGTTGAACAGTTTGATGTCATGCTAAATCCAAAATTAAATTAACAATGGTTATATTAAATTACTGTCCAAAGTTAGCCGCAAGCCTGTGTCTATCTAGTCTGAGTTCAGAGGCATCAATAAAAGTGATATACTTTTGATAATGCTGATGGGATAGATTGCTTTGCCAAATCAGGCTATGATTTGATGTTATTCAACTATGGGGTATGGGGGGACCTAACTGTCTAAACATTAACAAACTCTCTAATTTTCACCCCAGTGGAGAATTCTTTTTTCATACCTGATCACTGCATAAGGTCTAAAAGCACTTCTGGATCAAAATTTCCCACTAATATTAGTCCACAAGCATAATGTTGCTTAACCACTTAATCAGAAATAGAATTATTTTAAATTAAATTTTTGATGGTAAGATGCCACCCTGGATGCAAAGAAAAGTTTGTATGTATCCAAGATTTATTTCATCTTTTTTGGATAAACAGCTAAAGAATGTGCATGTGCCCTTAGACCATTTTCCTATTAATGCTTTGACTAGTAAAGTTTTCTCTTTTATGGTTAAAAAGGGAAAACATTTTTCAAGGAATGTAACACCTTTGTTTGATTCTATGTTGGTTCAACCAACTAAGGATGAGGGTGACACTTTAGAAAGACAATCTGAACCTTAACCCATACCCTCTCCTCCTCCCTCGCCTAGAGAGGAAACCCCATAACATGAACATAACTGACTCTTCTCCCAACCATCACCCACTACTCATATCCTGATTCCATTCTAGAGGGTTCTGATGGGAATGCATGGAGGTCAGTCATCTAGTGATATAACCCTTTCGAGGAATGAGGGTGGCATACATCTAATTAAAGAGACAAAAACCAAAGTGTGTATGATCTTTGTATCTCTTTGTGTATACAGGTTATAGATCAAGCCAAATAAATTAAACACTTGAAGGCACAGATCAAGAAGCTTAAGAAGAGAGCCAAACCTGTTACCATACACCACAAAGCTTGGATGAAGAGTGTATCCATGAAGCAAAGATTAGTGGGAAAGAAATCCTTGAAGAAACAGTGGATGCAAAAAGTATCTGTATCCAAACAGGGGAGGAAACCTGTCAAAGCTGAACCTACAGTCCATAAAGATCCAGCTTTTTGAAGAGCGTATGATGAAACAATGGACTAGATGTGGTGAAGACAAGCTATTGTGGTGCATTAAGAGAAGAAGTGCAGAAAAGGGAGTTAGTACTGAAGATCCACTTAGTACTACTCAACCAAAAGTTAGTACTGACAAGCCTGAAGATAGTACCGACAAACCAGATGAAGGTACTGACAAGCCAAAAGTTAGTACTGACAAAGAAGAAGTTAGTACCGACAGACCAGATGAAGGTATTGTTGATCAAATTGAAGGAAGAAGTGCTACTCAAACAGCTCCGACAACAACTACTCCAACAATATATTGGCTGATGTGAACCAATGCAAAAGTCTTTATCATAATGAGTCTGAACAAGGAGAACTCAAAGAAAAAGAAAAAGGAGAAGAGCTTAAGGATGTTAGGAGACCTGAGAGACCTAGCCTTACTTCAACAAGAGCATTATTAACAGTTAAAGCCTCTCCCAAGGATGATCCAAAAGATAAGGCCAAAAAGCTGAATTAAAGGAGTAAGATGAATCTAAATACTATTCAGAAGATATACTGAAGCTGAAAAGAAATTTAAGCAGCTTGCTATGGATGAAGAGGTGGCCAGAAAGGTGCAAGAGGATTGGGAAGCAGAAGAAGAAGTGAAAAAGTTAGCTGAGGAAGAAGCTACAAAGGCTTTCACTCTCGCAAGACAAGAAATAAAGAAAGGCTCTAATGAATATGATTTCATGCAGGCAAGACTTAAATGCTTGACAAGGAAAACTAGCTAAAAAACCTTTAGAGAGAAAGAGAGAGAAATGTATACTAATGAGCAGAGAGCCAAATTTCTTCATGACAACCTAATTGCCTGGCCAAAAGAATATTTCTTGCACAACAAAGATCTGGAAGCTATCAGAAATAAACCACCTTCAAGAAATCAGCTTAGAAACTAAATGATGACATATTTGAAGCATGTTGGAGCAAAAAGCATCTGATCTATGACCGAAAGGGATTTGAAGAAAAAAAAGCTTTGTATGACAAGATATAAAAGGTCTGATGGATAGTTTCATTGCTAATAAGTTCGCTGAAGAATAAAAAGTAATCAAGGGAGTATGAATGGAACAAGTTTGCTGATGCTTCTAAGAAGGAAAGTAAAGAAAGATACAGTAATTCAGGAATATATTAAAGAAGACGAAGGAATAGAAAAAGAAAGCTTGGTATAGGAGGAGAAGAAGATAAAACTAAAATGGAAGTTCATTCCTAAAGATGATGAAAAGTTAATATTGTGTTAACTAAAGTTCTGAAAAGGACAAGGAAGGGGGATATGAGAATACATGAACATAAGTAACCTATCATAGAATGGCGATCTGAGTAACTTAAAACCAAGACCCCAGTATGTGAGACAGAAGAGATAGAAGATGTTTAATCTTATGTGGTGATTACAGTAATAACAAAGAAGATACTTCAGTACTTTGATGGCAGTGCTTTCAATACTTATAGAGATACATCTGTGCCTTAATATCAACTTGTGATGAACAATACCAAAGATAAGACACTGAAGGATTTGACCAAAATACTTTTGGGGAGATTTGATAATCAGTTCAATCAAATCATCGAAATGAATGAGTTTTGTAATGCACAGTAAAAATGGAAGATCATGAGCCTGGAAGCTACATAGTTCTTCAGGATACAACACCTATAATGACTATAAGGAATAGTCCAGTCATATGCTTGTAAGAAAAAGTATCCTTTTGAAAAATGTAAGTGATTCACCAATTGCTTAAAGTTGAAGTTTTAGAAACTGAAGGAAGACAGAACTATGGCTTTGAACAGATTAGATTTGTCCAGAAGCAGATTACAGAGTTAAACCTGAAGACTCTGATGGAGATGAGAAGGAACTTTGAGTGTTGGGTCAAAGACCACACAACAAATGTCAATCATTCACCATGCCTTAACAGGCATAATAACTGGCTAGTCATAAGCAAACGCTTATGGTATAGACTTTCTCAAATCCGTTTATGTTACAATTTACTAAAAAAAGTCGGGTTTTCAACTCACCTTGCTTCATAGGCTAATAGTTGGCTAGTCCAGTATCAAACATTCCTCCTGGAAAAGAACTAATCATCATTGATAGCTAATAGTTTGCTAAAAAACAATATGTTATCATGCACCATGTTATGGCAATGAAGCATTGACTAGTCCAAAAGCAAGCAATGGCTCTTGGTAAATGAAAAGTCAAATCCATTGTAGTTGGTTAGTTACCTTCAAAACTACAAGGTAATCATTCACCATTGTTGTTTACAATGAAGAAATTGCTATCGATCCCATAGTAAACGGCTACTGGTAAAGGAATAACCAAATCCTTTAATCGGCTAGGTTAGTTTACCAAAAACTATAAAGCCAACTGAGTTAGATGTTGCTGTGTTGCTGAAAAGACAAGTTGCTGATGAAGATGGATAGCTGAAGATATAAAAAATTATTAAAGATCAAGATCAAGATTTGACAAAGTGTTTGGATACATTCTCCAAGAGCTTAAGAAGTATAAACTAAAGAAACATGAAGTTAAACAAGTTCAACAATCATGTTTAGGAGAGGATTGTTGGGAATTAAGCATTCCTGAGTTAGTACCGTTAGTTATATTAGTTAGTACCAATAGTTGTAATTAGTACTGACATAGTGCAAAATAGTTAGTACTGATCAGTTAGTTAGTACTAATATATAAAAGTAGTTAAGTACCGATAAGAGATATGCATGAGAGATTATAGGAAAAGATATGCCACTATCTATTTACCGCGTATTTGAAGTCTGTTAGGGTTTTTTATTCCTTGGTCCTATAAAAGGAACCCGCACGCATTAGAGAAGATTACAAATCTCATATAAAAATATCATATCACATAGTTATTAATTCGGAAATTGTTTAACAGATTAATATAAAAGTTTAAGTTACAATATTCATTGTTTCTTCTACAATTATAGTTAGTTTTTCCGCATAACCTTATAGTGTATATAGGTCATTGTTTCTCTGTAGTTTTTGTAAGATCTATCCAATATTGGCTACAACCCTTAACAAGGGAGTAAAGATCTAAATTCATAAGGGCTCTACACATAGCACACAAGAAATGCACACAAAATTGGACTCTTAGCCATTTTTCTAAAGGTATAAAATAACCCGCTCAAATCACGGTTTAAGCCTACGCCCAACAACACCGAAAGTTGCTGCGGCATTAAATAAGAGGACAAGACCCTAGTTGAATGATAGGTCCATACTTAACATTTACAAACTAAACTTATAAATTAATTTCCACTTATATAAGATGTGTACTTCCATTTTAAAGTATTATTTCACCAACATAAATAATACATTCGAACCATAAAGACCTTATATTATTCCATAATTCATAAAATACAAATCTAGGTGGTGATTAACATATATATCAAGTATGTAAACATGTAAATAAATAATGACAATGTTAAAGCTTAAATAGACCTTAGAGATGTGTAGTAAGATGATGAACACAAGCTTACACTTAAGCTTAAACCTAATAAATCAAACCCAAGATCAAACCCTAATTATCTTTTCTTTTATACTCCTTGTTAAACCAAAACCCAAGCTTCCAATACTCTTGAATGATCTTAGATATACTTAATATCAATGTTAGAACACTTGTATCTTGCTAGAACAAAAAACTTATATGAAACCCTAAATAATAATAGTGAGCCAGAATATTTTATTACTATATTGTGAATACGGCGTAATGATGTCTCCTGGATACGGCGTATTGGGTCTTCATTCCTTCGTGGTTATATGTGAAGTGTAGGCATGGATACACCGTATCTTCTTGATGGATACGACGTATTGAGGTAAACTAGTTCCTTCTTCATCGTTGACCAAAGTATTATATACGGCGTATCGTTTGATGTGGATACGGCGTATTCTTCAAAGTCAGGCAATGGTCTTTTAATTCGTCAAAGTCTTGGATACGTCATATAGGTCTAGAATAATATGAC